>VYZU01017574.1:0-18506 GCA_013401355.1 Ceyx cyanopectus | reverse complement strand
TGTACTTTCCACATCCCTTGTTCTCTTTCACAGGGTGTTGACTTCACTGCCATTGACCTATTTTATCCAGCAGCAGTAGCCACCTGTGGAAATTCCTGAGTCCAGAGAAACAGGAGCAGCCCACGAAAGCTGCTGTTAAACAGAAGGATCAACATCTGGCCGTTACCTTCAAAAGCTGACAGCTCAAATGAAATCTGCTGTATCTACATCAAGTCTGCTACTACTGGAAAGCACTGAGCAGGCAGAGGCAGAGGTTACCTTCTGGAGATAATTCAAACAGATTTCTCAGGACTCCTTCTTCAAAACTGATGGAATTTGCAGGCTAGTTAAACCCAGAGTGGGGAGTTACTCGGCAGCTCCCCAAGTATTTTACACCAGACAGCCCAACTCCCTCCTCCCCACGGAGGCAGGGCCCACAGACAAGTCCTGTCCTTACCAGCTCCAGTCGTGCCTGATTCCGGGCTTTTATTAACTCCTCCTCTGCCTGGCCTCGCTCAGTGAGTGCTGCTGCTTTGACTTGGCTCAGCTCCTGCCACAGAAACAGGAGAGATTGTTCCAGGTAAGAGAAACTGCATCACTGCAACACTGACCAGAAAACAGCAGCAGCTTACAGGTGCAGGCTACGTGACACAGCTGCCTGTCTCACTCAGGGGCAGGGAACAAAGCCAGATTACATATATTTTCTCACCCCAAAATTGCCATCTAACCTCAATGAGAATTTCAGTTATATGAAGGCAAGGGATGGGTGATGCTTTCCAAAGACAAGGAACTAGGAGAGGGCAGTGCAGGATCTAGCTGAGGGAACAGATAAGGAAAAATATGGTACACTACTTGGGACCACACAAGAAACCAGCAAAGTCAAATCCTGGTGAGAATCCAACATGTTCAACGGAATCTTTTATTTTTTCCAATCATAATCTACAGGTTTCTCCTTCTGTCCAAAGCAGTAAAAATAATTTTAGCTGATAAACTGCTGTTTTCTGTTCCTCCCTCCAGCCTGTGACAATCTTTACATAGGTCAGCAATGGAAGACTCCAGATGCTGCTCCCTGGCAGCTTTCTCCTGCCACCGATACCCGAGCATTCCGATGTGCCTGGAGCATCCATTCTCACCTCCTCCAGAGCTATCCTGATGGCCTCCAGCCTCTGGATCCTGTCCTGCATGGAACGTTCACTGGCCTCAATGTGCTGTGTCATATGATTCACCTGCAAAGCAGCAGACACCATTTAAGCAAGTGCCAGAAAACCACTCCTATCTCCAGGCACAGCAGCATGGCCACAGGGCATAAGGAGGAGCACCCTCTTATTGATCCACCTACCATCACAACAAAACCCTTACCTCCCTCAGAGCTCCATGAGGCAAGTGCCCTCTAGAAACTGGCAACTTTAGACAAAGATCCCTTTAAGGCCAAGGTAAAAGATACAGAGTACAAGCTCTCAACTTCAAGTGGTATGAAACAGATGCATTTTCTAGTTTTAATATGGCTAAAACCTTCCTAACCTATATCATTCTTACAAGATTTCAAAATCTTTACAGAAATCTATTGGTATAGTTTTATTTTTTAGTGATTTCACACTTCAATAAACACTCCAAAGAGAGCTGTCACAGCCTCTCACTGTGTCCACAGTCAGACAGAATCCCTCTGAAACACAAAGGAGAAGGAACTAGCAAGCAAAGCCCTGGGAAAGGACTGGTTGAATATACCATGTTTCTGAATTTCCTTCATTAATGCACCTTTATTTCAGAAAGCATGACAAGAAGTTAATCATCACCTCTATGCACAGCTAGACTGCCAGGGCCCAGCCTCCAAGCCTCTCTCCTCCAGTCACATACCACTCTGGCCCATACTCTTGCAAGCTACAAAATCTTACTGCCTGGTCCTGGTGCAATGTCTTGTGATCACTTTGCTTGTACAAATGGCCTGTGATTCCCACAGTGAGTGCAAGTCCACTCCTTTTTAAACTGTTGAAGAGCCTATGACTAGGAAACATTGACCTCCAGTGGCACCTGTATGTCAGGACTGAAGACAGACTAACCTCAGGAAGCTGCAAAAAACTCTGTTCTTACCTCTTTTACCCGAAGGGATTCTAGATCCTCAAGGCTTTGCTTAAATCTTTTCTTCTCCATTTCCAGGCGTTCTGCAGATCAGAAGCAGGCATTTCACAACTGTGGCATTCCTGCTGTGCAGCTTGTATTTATACTCCATCACAAGCTCCTGCACTCTCTTTCCTTGGCTGCCTTGCACCCTTGACTCAGGGACAGCAATCCCAACCCAGGGGTGCCCAGGAATTGTTTGCGCTTCTCCGCTCACCCTCAGCCTGCACAGCCCGCAGCTTCAGCTCTGCTCTGGTGTTGGTCAAGTCTTGTTTTACCTGGAACAGCTGATCCTGATGCACTTTGCACTTCCTCTCCAGCTCATCTACCTATAAGAAAATTATCACCACAAAGGATTTTCTTTTCCTATTAGCAAAAAAAAAACCAAAAACAGGTGGCTCTACAGATCGATCAGCAGGACAAACATCAAAGCAGAGGATGTATATACGAGCAGAAGTGAACTGTGTCCATGTTCCATTTTTCAGTCTTGGATTGCTTTCCTACCTGTGTTCTTAGAAGCAGATTTTTCTCACTGGCAGCAGCCAAGTCACACATAAGTTTGTCTTCCCTATCAGCACCTTCCTGCAAATGGAATCTAAATTAAGAACCTGTACTCACCTTAGCCCTTGCACTGCCAACTTACTCCAACCACCACCACACCCAGCTAAATCCAACCTATCCCATAAACATCATGGCTCCTCTCCACACCTACTAGTCACCTACATCATTTACACCAGAATTTTTGTTATGGCAGCTGTGCTTAACCCACTAAAAATCACGTTTGCCTGTCCCACCCATCATCCCTTAAATCTACACAAACCAGGTATAACCTGGAACCCTGCTCTCAAACCTAACTAGAGCTTATCCAGCTCACCTGCTTTTGGTGCTGGAGCTCCACAAAGTGGCGCTCAGCCATGCTGGTTTGTTCCTGCTTTGTGGCTTTCAGGAGCTCTCCCAAGTTGTTCACCTTCTGCTCAGACAGAGCCAGGGCAGCTTCAGTCATCTGCAGCCTATACAGAGAAATACTTTCCAGAGTCCTTTCTGAGGGAGGCACCACACGGTGCAAGATGTTAACACACTGCAAACAGCGAGTGACCTGGGACCTCTCAGAACCTGGTGTTCTGGTGCCCCATTGCTTTCTCCCTGCCTCGAGCCCTCCAGGACTTGCCCACTCTCACAGGAGAGCAGAGCTGGCTATGTAATCCCTCTGCAAGGTTGGTTAAAATTAGGGATAGAATTTTTACACAAGTAGCAGAAGCTATCTGCTTACTCTGCACATGAGGGACATGTCCACACTGGGGCACAGTGTAACAAAACTGTGTTTATCTGACAGGATTGAATGGGCCAGACTTACCAGCATTTGAAGTCTAACCTCTGCCATGTGCACATGGCTCTACACAATCTAACACTGATCTGGGTAGCTCCACCTCACTGTTCCTAAGCCTACATCTTGCTGCCCTGGTTCCTGCATCTCTGCAGTGGTTCTCAGAGGGGACTGCCATCTGCCAGGGGAAGCAGGTACAGACCCTCATCAGGCTGTAAGCTGTGCAAGGAACCTGCCCCCATCTCCACAATCCTTCCCCCCTCTCTCCTCTTCTCCCCCTGTAATTCACTTGCTCTTACATCAATGCACTGTAATTTTACTTAAAAGCAGGCTAAATATCTAACGTGGCAAACCCAAAGGCCTGATCTGACCATAATTTCTGTCTATCACTGTAGAACTAAGCAAAATAGTAAGCCAGCCACTCTACAAGATTATCCCTCTTCTTAACAGCTCTGTTCTGCACTGCCTGTGCAGCACAGAACAGCAGGAAGGATAAGGTTTTCCCCCTCCTTACTTGGCTTTCAGTGAATTCATAATAGACTGCTGCTCATCCAGTGCTTCCTGCAGCTGGCTAACTTGTGCTGCAGACATCCTACATTTGGGGGTAAAAAGAAAAAAAAATACAGGCATGTGATTTCTGCTGGGAAAAGGAGAGGGTCTGATTCTGCTAAAGGACAGAAAGCTCAGAAATTTCAACTCACCTGCTGTTCCTGGCTATTTCTTCTCTCTGTTTGTCTATAGTGTCCATTAAATCCAAGAACTGTGAACAAGGAAACATCAGTGACAAAATGAGCTGCATCATCTCGAAGCAGTTACATTTCTCATCTTTCTGGTGACAGCTGAAGACAAACCAAACCCCCTGTCAAAAGCAACCTAGAGGTTTGACAGGCTCATTAGCACATCTGTCCGAGACCATCGACTACAGGGGCTCTGCACCATTTAGTCTCAGAAGGAAAACAGACTAATTTCTAGGTGTTCACAACTTGGAAAATATCTAACAAGTTGCAAAAGAACTGAAAGCATGAATACAGGTGACAAAAAGCCCCAAAACTCCTCCAGAATCCCAAGTGGGTATGCTCAGCAGAGCATGTGCCCAAGACCACAACCACACTGTCATGAATTTGACTCCTGGGCAACCCAGCCCAGAGGAAGAACCAAATTTACTGCACGGTGCTGTGTGCCCACCCACAAAGATGCACATGCAACTTCAGGTGAACAATAATCCTGTCACTGAGTGTTTGATGTGGACACCAAGGGAAAGCATAGGATCCAGCTGCCCCGTTTCAACTGCCAACATGCAAGACTGCTGACCTGCTTGGTCTTCTCATCCTTGAGACTCAGAACCTCCTTGCTGAGGATGTGTGTGCGGCGCTGGGTCTCACTCAGGATATTCTGGCGGTCCTGGTTGTGATCCATAGCTTGTTCTGGTGCAGAGAAAGCAGGAGAGCATGAGTGCTTCTAAAGCCACAGAGCAGCACTGCTGGAAGAGGCAGCACTCAGCTGGGTGGTAACCCTTCTTAGGCCCTGTAAAGACAGAGCTCCCACAGTCCAGACAGCAGGTGGGACAGTGTATAGGGGGTGATCACCACGGACACAGCAGAGCCATTTGGCTCCACTGTGGGCAGGATGACAGCAAAGGACAAACTGCACCAGCCCTGTTCAAACTTGGCCATTCAGAGGCAAATCAGTGCCCCAAGTTCTCCAATGTTCACATGGCACAGTAGTCTCTAAGTCAACAGAAATTATTTTTTCCCACTTCCTTGTAGAAGTGACACCTCCAACCTGCCCAGCTCTTGTAAAAAGACAAAGTGATGCAGGGCACTGTGGGAATGCTGCTGAGAAAGGAGGGTGGGGAGGGAGAGCTGACTCCTGCAGCAGCAAGTGCTCTGACATGACATAGAGGTAAAAAAAAATAAAATAATACTTACCCACAGCTTTCAGGATGTCACTAGGAACATTGTTCCCAGCCAGCTCCAGCCTCTTCAGGGTCTTGTTGCTGTGCAGACAGTTCAGCAGAGCTCGGCCACCCAGAAGCCCAATATTATTCCAACGCAAATCTGAGCAGAAAGCAAAATGTCATCCCTGTAGTCAACACAGCTGCTGAAAACACAGAGCTCAAGAGAAGTCCTGCTCCTTATACACCCACAAGTGTGGCTAACTAATTCCAGATGGTCTCAGCACAAACAGGTGAACACTCCCTTTTCAAGGTAAGTGAGAGGGAGTGAAAGCAATAGAAAAATAAGGAAAGGCAAAGATGAATCTTAAGTGCAGAAAAGTGTGGACAGCCCTTACAGTTCAGAAGATACCCAAGTCTGCCCCTTGCATTTTCATCTCATGAGCCTTCCTTCCTCAACCTGCAGATGAGAAAGAACTGGCACCAAGAACCAGTTCCTGGCAAAAGCCTTTCACTGAAGTAAGTCTCAGGTTCTGGCATGAAGAATGCCAACAACAGCCACAAAGGGGAATGAACCCCTTCTTTCCCCACTAAGAACTGTTCTGCTCCAAGCACACAATCTTCATCTGCAGGTTTGGTTCCAGAGATTCCAATTACAGCTCCCAACCTCCAAAAGCCACAGGGCTGCAAACGCTCCTCCCTGCAAAGTCTGCAAAGCACTGCAGACTGACAGGCACTGGAAACACCACTGACCAGTTGTAGTCAGGGCAGAGACCAGGGCAGGTGTGTAGGTGCAGCTCTCACCCAGCTCCTGAAGGCTGGCATTCTGCTTCAGTGCCACGGCCAGCTCTTCAGCCCCGTGATGGTTGATCTGGTTGTTGCGCAGATCTAGCCGCTGCAGAAACTTGTTTGCTCCCAGTCCTTGGCAAAAAAAAGAGAAGCTCTCCTCCCAGACACCGAGGTTGTTCCATTCCAAGATTAAGCTAGAGAAAATCAGACAAGGTTGAAGCTCGTGTAGAAAACAGACAATCTGCAAGAGCTTGAACAGCACCCAGATCACAGCACACATTCGAACACCCACTAACAGACTGAGCTCCAGAGAGCAGGAACTGCTGCTCCAGCTGCTCCAGCTCTGCACACCCCAAAGAGCACCTCCAGTTCTCACTCCTTCACTTGTCCCACCCCTCACAAGAAACTGACCCACTCAACATCCGTCCTGCCCCAACAAACAGCACCCTCAGAGCTTTTCTAACGTTGTGTTCCACCTGGCAGGAATAAAAGAAAGAGAGGCAGATACAAATTTTACCTCCTGATGGATTTGTTCTGACTAAGAAGTTTTCCCAAAGCCTCAGCTCCCACGATTCGCAGGTTATTTCCCTGAAACAGAAGTCCCAGGTGATCAGCAGGCTACACCCTGTGGCAATCCAGCGATTCCATCCACCACCATCAGGTGCACCCCAGCTGCACTATGGATTTCACTGTCAGGGATGGTCCCAGGAACATTTGCCTCAGAGACCAGTCAGCTTCCCAGAAAGCTTCAGACCCTAGGAGGAAGGGTGGGCACACACACCACTAGCTTTGTGAGGCAGTGTGGGTCATGAAAATCAGAGGAGAGCACAGGGTCAGCATGGCCCACAACGGGGTGGAAAATGGATTCTAGATAAGCAGAACCATTTCAACACACTTCACCAACAAGGGCTGGGCCAGCACCAGTACAGGTGAGGAAGGAAGGTGTGATGCAGCTCAGGACTGCAGATCTGGAGAAACAGCTCTGTGTCAGAAGCACAGAGTCACTCTCACAGCAGTGATCACAGCTGAGAGGGGATGCTTAGCTCCAAGCCCCTGAAATGTGCTGGCAAGCTGGATAAACTCTATAGAAGTAGGAGTCAAACAACGAGTAACTAACTCCCTGATTAATACAGAACCTAAAGAAAAACCTTCACCTCACCTGACCAAGCAGCAACCGACAAAAGATACACAGCAACAGCTTCCTACCAAAACAAAGTAACTGAATAAAAAAGATTAACTGCAGAGTAACTCCGGGAGGTTGTGACATACTACTAAGGAGACAGGATCAAGTTACTTAACTGTAGAGTAGCACACACTTGAAGAGCAGCCCTGCCCCAGGGCCGCCTGTTTCTAACTGATTAAGCTTGCATACCTGCTTTTTTCCCTGTTTGTCTCCATTTTATTCAAAAAGACTCACCTTCAAATCCAAAGACTTGACTGTGGTGTTGGAGCAAAGACCGTGCAACAGAAGTTTTACACCTAAGCAGAAAGAAAGAAAAAGGGGGTTTGTTATTCCCTGTGGCACCTGCATTCAGCACTCAGCCTGAGCTGGGCGGGCCTGGGCCCTTCCCACCGCCAGCAGGAGGGCAGCGCTGGGACAAGCACAGGACTCAGCAAACGGGCACCGCTGCTGCTCAGCCTGAGTCTCAACTGTCGCGGGGAGATTCTGTGCATGTCCCCACGCATATATGCGTATCCCCATGTATATCCCCACGTATATATGCATATCCCCGTGTGTATATGTTCTCATCACCCTGTGGACCTTCCTAACGCGGCTATGAGAACAGCGCACGGCCAGACCAGTCCGCGCAGACGAGACGCTTCTGGCCCGGGGGGCCCTACACCCCTGGAGTCCCCCTGGATTTAAAACCCGGTGATCAGATCGAACAGACCCTCGTCTGAACCCTCCCGCATCAGCAGCCCCACCGACCCGCGGTCCACAGCCGATGCGCTCTGGCACCCACGGGGCTCGGCTCCGTGCGGCGCGGCCGCTCCCGCGGACCGGGCAACGCCTGGAACACGAGCTCCTGCCCCCCGCGGGCCCCAGAACGGCCCCGGTGCCTCCGCCGTCGCCCAGCCCCTCCGCGGGCCCGTGTCCCCGCTCCGCCCGCCAAGCCGCCGACAGCGCGGGCGCCGCGCTCACCTTCCTCGCTCAGGCCGCAGTCGCCCAGCGCCAGCTCAGCGAAGGGCGCGCGGGGCAGCAGCCGGCCCAGGGCTCCGCACGTCTCCAGCGACAGGCTCTGCGCCGCCAGGTCCAGGCGGCCGCGCTCCGGCCCCGCTCCGCGCTCCCGCAGCCCCCGCAGCACGGCCTCCTGCGGCGCCGCGCACAGCCGCGCGTAGGCCCTGCGGAACTCCTCCATGGCCGGTACCGGCCCCGCCCCGCGCCCAGCCCCGCGCCTTGCCCGCGCGGCCGGCGCTTCCGGGAGGCGGGGACGGGCGGCTGCATGGAGGAGCGGGACGAACGCGGCGGCGGGTTCAGGAAGGTGTGGCGGGCGGGATCTCGGGAGCGGGCTGGGGACCGTGCTGCACCCCCGCCCCCGCTCGCTCACCCCTCTCCTCCCCACAGGAGACCGTGGAGCGGCTGCTCCGGCTGCACTTCCGGGACCGCAGGACTCGAGGTACCGGGCAGAGGGCGGCGGGAGGGCGGCCGGGCCGGGTCCCCGCTGGGTCCTCGCTGTCTCTAAGCGTGTTGTCTTCTCAGTGAGCGGCGACGCGCAGCTGCTGATGGCGGAGATGCTGAACGTCTTCGTCCGAGGTGAGCACACGGCCTTTTCCCGGCGCCGGGCCCCGGGCCCGCCTGAACCACGCTGGGGGCCCGGTACCGGCGGGAGGAGAGCCCCCAAACCCGCCCTCCTCCGGCCCGGGGGTCGCTAGGCTCTGCCCTTGCAGTCGCCACCCCGCGGGGCTGGCTCCCCGGGGCAGGGGCCCTCGCTGCGGCCCCGACCTTGCTCTTGCCGGCAGAAACGGCGGCACGAGCAGCGCGGCAGGCACAGGCTGAGGACGTGGAGAAAGTGAACATCGAGCATGTGGAGAAAGTGCTGCCGCAGCTGGTAGGGGGCTGTGGAAGCTGCACTGGAGCAGCTCCATCCTTCCTTTGGGGTGATGTTTTGGGGCCCAGCGGTGCTGACGGGCTCGCTGTTGTCCTTACAGCTTCTAGATTTCTAGAGGCCTCCTGCAACACGTGTGGCCTGCCAGGAACCACCTGACACGAACATCTGGGCCATCCTTACAGTCAAGCTTATTCCTTCTATGCCTCTCTCTTCCTTAACGAGCACGACAAAGCCCCAGGTAGCCGTGCTGTCAGATGGTATTGTTGCAAAGCATCTGCCACACCCTTGTTTTGGTCAGAGGAGCGTGTGACTCGGGTCCTGTCGCTGCCCTACTCGTTAGCAGGAGCTCTGTTCACAGCACAGGGAGATGCTGATGTGATAAACAGGTGCTGCTTCCAGAGATGCAGGGAAAGGCTTAATGGCTGGAAACACCATCCCAACTTCAGGCTTTCATCACCTCATCAGGCAGCTGTGGAAGGAACTTTAGGTCCAGCTCCAAGCCTGTCTAATGAATAGGTTGTTAACAGGAGCTCAGTCACAGGCTCTTGCCAAAAGCAGGTAACTGATCTTTATTTTATAAATAAACAGTGTCTGTCCTTTACTACCCTCCAGTGTTTCTCCAGGGCTGTGACATCAAAGAATGCTTGGAACCTTTTAACCATTTGATATTCTCAGAATCTGCTTCCCCTCTGCTATAAATTTGTTCTCACAAAGAAACATCAATAAATTAAAACTGAGTCTCCCTCCCTTGTGTAGGCTCCTTGCTGCAATTAATCATCGAAAGTCAAGTTGCTTCAAAGACTTGTGAAGTTTCCCCCTCACCCACCCTCTTCTCTAAATCTCCGCAGGACGAAAGGAAAAAGGACAGAATAACAAACAGCATGTGTGAAAATCCCACATCATGGGACAGCCTGGCCCCTGAGCCCGCGGGGGGGCCAGGGGAGCTGTGAAATAGGAAACCTCACACATGCAGGCAGCACCCCCACCACTGAAGGGCTTTGTGGGGCAGCACAGAGCCTGCTGCATGGAAACCAGCTGATGGGAGGGCTGCTCTGCCTCTGCAGTCTTCATCAGTGCAGGGCAGTTTTCCCCAGGCAGAGGCTCAGTAGGTCACTGTACTCTTTCAGCCAAGAGCTATCAAGGTCACCACTCAGGAATCAGCCTCTTGGAAACTTCATCTAAAGCCACAATTTAATACCCACTCTTTCTGATTACAGTACCAGCTTCAGCAGTGCCCCAGCCCTCTGTGCTGCAGCCTCTTTGCCAAGACAACTGTTTGTGCAGCTGTACAATGAAAACAAAGAAGGAACTGACCTAGTTCAGCCTTCAGCCTCACGACCATATGGTACAAAATAAAAAAGGGAATAGCAAAAAAATAAAATGCAAGTAATACTACCTCTGAATGCCCCAAAACCCCAGGGATGAGTTGGCTGCTACAGCAGAAGCGATACCGAAATAAATCTAGCTCATCTAGTATTTGCACATACTGTTCTGTGGCAGGGTAGGAATCCCTGTAGCCACCATCCTAGTGAAGAGGCTGCAGTTTTAAATTCTAGGGCTAGTTCTCCCTCTTCAAGAATCTGCTCCTATTTCTTGCCTTTTCCAGATTCCATATCCTCACCTCTCCCCCCGTCCTGACTCCTGACATGGGTCTCAAAGCCTGTCCCACACAGGCTGGAGTTACTCACCTGGCCTGGTCTGTGCACAAGTGTTCTGAGGATTGCTGATGTGGGTGCTAGCAGCAAAGCAGAGCATGTTAGCAGCAGCAGCTACAACTAACTCCTCTGCACAGAGAAAGGGAGTAAGACCTCTGCTCTAGCTGCTGGAAGGCACCAGCTCTCCTGAAAGAGAAGCAGTTCATTTTGGTTGGATGCACAGCTGGGTTACACAGGGCAACCATGAGCAGAACCCCTGGGTAAATGCACAGAGTTGGCAGTATGAACTCTCCTAATCCCTGCACTTAATCCATGAAACAGCCCCTGTAATAATGATGTTGCTGTTTGTGACCCCAAACTCCTGTTTGCCTGTATCAGGTCCTTGCAGGTGACAGTTAAGGTGGAATCAAAACAGCTGCACCAACCAGCACTACCTGGTGTTGCCCATGCTCTTCAAACAGTAAGACTGGCACCTCTGAAAGCACACTGCAACCTCCCACCAACTAGGCTGCTATTGTCTGTTCCAATCCCTGATCCCAGGGCACCAGCACCAGCTACCATCAGCTATGGCCATCAGCTGTCCCCTGATGCATCCTGCATACCCTGCACAAAGCAGCTCTAGCTCCAGTCTCCCTCTGGAACAAGTCACAGCCTCTGAACCAAAGTACAGCCAGTCCTACAGGGTAGGCTCAGCCCACACTCAACTCACTCGAGCAGGAAGTAGTAAACATCCCTGTAGTATCTTGTTTTGCTGTAGGGTGTCTCTGAGAGCCCATCAGGTGGCAGAAGGGCTTGCTTTCCAGAGTGAGGACCCAGGGCAGCAGCTGCACGTGGTGTTCTCCCATCCCCTGCTGCCAGCGGCTGCTTCCCTGCTTGTGTTTGGAGACAAACTAGAAATCAATCAACATGTTTTTCTACAGCATTCTGCTCCCTCCACTTCGAGTCTCCTTTTTCCTCTTCCACCTTTCTTTCATGCCTCCCCCTCCCTCTGAGTTTCTTCAAAGCATCTGGGAGCATTTGGAAGTAATTAGACCTGAAGGGAAATGTTGGCCAGGCTGGGAGACAATGACAAGTGCCAGGAACCCTGGGTGCCCTTTCTGGCCACTTTGAAGTTCATTCAGATGGTACAAAGCTCTGTTTTGCTTTGTTGAAAAAAAATGGGAGGAAGGGAATGAGGCATGACAGGCCCATTGAAAAGGGAGCAGGTTCCTGTGAGCTGACAGAGGAACTGAGTACTGGGGGAAGAAATGTACTATCAAAGAGACTCACAGAAAGGCCTCCTATGGCCACTCTGCTTTATTGCAGCTACAAACTGTGCAGATGTACATGTAGTTCAGGGAACAATTGTCTACACAGGGAAAATGGAAAACACGTTATTACCATAGCGTGGAACCCCAGCTGTCCAATAGAAATCACTGATCCATGGAGGAGACTTCAAATACAACACAGCACCCTGGCTCCTGTGGCACTCCAGAGCTCTCCAGCACCAGCACAGCTCCAACCAACAGTGCCCATCCCTGTACAGCATCTGCAGGAGACAGAGGGACACGAGCTTCCCTCTGTGTGCAGAGAACAGCCACACTGCTGTGGAAACATCTTGGCAATGCAAGTCCACGGATCAAAGGTCATGTGAAGAGACCCTTTTACTGGATGGATTTTTTTCCTCATTGTAAACTGTAATTACTGATGTTAATTATATGCAGTGAAAATAAAACAGAGCTTGGGGCAGAAACAAATGCCATATGCAGTCTATTAACAGATACCTGTGTTCTTTTTTGATAAGATTCTGGCAACCAAAGCCAACCCAAGTGCAGCAGACCAAGAGGTTCACAGGAAAACCCTGTTTGAACTGGTTGAAGTGACCCAAGTGCTTCCTCTCACTTTTCAGCCATCTATGCCTAGAATTATCAGCACTAACCCCAGCCAGCAAGCAGCAGAGACAAGTCTTGCTCTAGGCAGCACTCAGCTATAGGTAAACCTGAACTGGGTTGTATCTCACTCCCAGAACGCAGGCAGCTTGACTCAAAGGTGTCTCTGAAGGCAGAATGGGAACATGTGAGTTTAAAATACAGACAGAAATTAAGCCCTTCACAGAAACTATACAGGAATTATTTCCCCCTTAATTTTCTATTCATATTTGCATGCAAGAAACCTTAAACTTAACCTCTAACCTTGCTTCTATAGTCACAAGGACCATAGACAGGCTTCAGCTCCTCCAAAAGGTGAAATTAGCATCTGCAGTAGCAATTTTCTATTTATAACTCTCCAGGGCCACCAACAATTTCTTATATATTCTGAGTAAGTTCATCAGGAAAGAGGCACAGCTGACTGCTCACTGATCCAGGAGCTCAGAAAGTTTCATCTCTTCCCACCTAAAAGATAAACGTAAGAGCATTAAACCCACATCATTTTGCACTGTGCCATGTCTCAGTCACATGCTGCTGAGGGCTCCACACACTGATGTGCTCAGGCAGCACGTGAGCAGCATGGAGGAGCTCTTCTGAAGAAGATGGAATGGTGAATACATCACAGCTTTCAGAGTGGGGAACTTAATCCTACATGTTATCAACCTTCCACATCAGCTGTTAGTGGGTAACCTGCACAGGTGGGGGAGATGTTATTTCCTACTTTATCCAGATCATCTTTACTTGGGAAAGTCCTACCCTGAAGTGGAATGCTTCAAGCATACTGGAAATGGGAAATGAAGACACTGTTTCCTATCTGAGCTGCATCAGTATCCCAGTACCAGTGTAAACCAGACCAGTCACAGCAGGGAAACACCCAGCCACTGCTGGCAGCCTTCCAGCAATTATCTCACACCTGATGCTCTGCTTACTGGAGCCGATGGCCCCACAGTATCTTCCTGAATCAGATGCTAAAACTCTGATTCAGGACATCAGCATTTGGCATTAGCTGGGGAATTCCATATCATTTAGTTTTATTGCCATTAAGGGAGTTGACTGAATGGTCTTTTTTTGTTTTATCCTAACTTTTTTCCTCCTCTCCTCCTTTTTGCCACTGCATCAAAAAGTGAGCATTGCCCGTTGTTTAATTCAAGAATCCTTCTCCTAGTTACTTCACGTTTTGTATAAACTCTCATATAAAACCACACATAAGCGATTGGTTCTGTGGCTAAAACCAAGGTTGTAGATTTCTGATCAGGATAAACCAAGAAAAAAAATGGCAATAATGGAAAGCTGGATGCAATCTTAACTATGGAAAACCACTACTGTAGAATATCATCACTATTAGCATTTGAGCTATATGAGCACAGTTAAGAGCTCAGATGTTGAAGAGTGCTGAACAATCCCAGAGCCTGCACCCAGGTACCTGTGCAGGGAGCACTGAGCTGTAAGTCACCAGCTGATCTGTGACTGACACGTGCTGAACCCAATGCCCTGCCAGCCTCCCTGTGTTGGCATTTTCAAGAACCCTGTCAACACCCATCAGTGTGTCACAGAGCAGCCTGCCCCTCAGGGCAGGCCAGCTTGAGCTCTCCCCTGCTCTGACCTTACCTGGCAGCTTCAGCCACTTAGGGATTTTCCCAGGGGCCCTTCTTGGCACCTGCAGAGCTCCGTGCACCCTGGCTGGCTCTGGCTGCTCCTCGGCCTTTCTGCTGCTTCCCACTTCTGGTGCAGACAGGGATGGAGCTGTTGATTCTAATGATGATGAAGCAGAAGGAACTAAAGGTTTGGACAAACATCTGAGGAGGAAAACAAGCAAGGAGAACTAAGCTTCATTTTTTCCTCATAGCCCCTTGTACCACCACCACCTTTAAACTTTCAGAGTCAGATTGAAAAGACTCTTCTTTCTCATGATAAAAGCATGAGGATTTACTTGATTTAGTCACTGAAATCCTACTGAGCCAAGAAGGACTCACAAAGCTATGAAGTCAAGTATGACAGTATGACCGAGGACAAAATGAAGTCTTTGTACCTTCAGTACACATTTTTATTGTAGTAAGATGGGCCCATTTCATGCTGCCAATCCCTGAAATACTCATTTGCAACCCTATTCAGCCCCAACATACCTGGCTACTAATAAATCAGCTGCAGAAGGGGAAACGGCAGAGCTCAGCAGATCTGATTTCAGGTAACAATCTGTTTTAAAATGAAACCCAAACACACTTGTTTGTTAACACAGACACACACAGAGCTCTCAGCTCAGCAAACAGCTGCTGTATACTACAGTGAACACCCACCACCTTCCCCCAGCTAACACAGGACACTCAAACTGTGACCATTTCTCTCTCAACTCAAGGTGCCCCATTTCATCATTCAGACCTCGAGATCTTGACATTTTCCTTCAGTGCTCACTGCATCTCAGGAACTTTCCCATGAAGCCAGAGCATGCTTTAATCTTTGGGAGAAAGAGCATCCACCAGAGATGTCAAACAATCAAACACTTAGAACGGGGACATTCCCCAGCATTCTGGGGGGCTGCACTATCTCCTGCTGGAATAACTCTACAATCCTCCTGGGGCTGCTATAGGAGATATGCAGTCAGCTGAAGAAGAGAGGAAATTCACTCACCCCTGCACTCCTCGGATCCAAAATGAATGACAGCATTTGGGAAGAGTTTAGCCTGCAGCAAAAGGGAAAAGAAGAAATTGCTGATTGTAGGTGTGCTCACTGTGACCACAGGTTAGACAGCTACCAATTCACAGAGTTCAAGCTGAGGTCACTGAACCATCTATACTCTAGAAAAGGCTCAACTGTGTGGAGAGAGACACTCAAGAGCAAGGCATGAAGCAAAATCCTGTATCTTCTACACACAGATGTCGAGCCCTGTCCAGCCAGTGTTCACTGCACCAAGTACCTGCCCTTTGTTTTCCTCTGTCCCTGGATCTCAGGCCATCAAATTTCACTCACATTCTCCACAGCTGAGCAGATAACATCAGTATGATGACTAATACAAGACTTGAGTGGCTGACAGTAAGAGAAGGAAATTTCAGCTCTGCCCTCAGAAATATATTCTAGATTATTCTATTACATTTATACCCTCTAGCTGGAATTTGTCTAGGTTCTCAAGCTTTCCACAAAGCAGTTTATCCAGCCTGAAATGTCTGCAATTCCAGTCAGCAGGCCAAGTTCCTAATTTAAACTTAATAATTTTACCACACTGCTTCATATTGCAGTTTCCCCACATGAAGGTGCACACCCATCATACAGAAAGCATGTGACAGCAGCTGTGCAGGTGGCCAAGAAGCCACCACCACCCTGGATTGTATTAGAAATAGTGTGGCCAGCAGGTCTAGGACAGGGACCATCCCCCCTGCACTGGGCACTGGGGAGGCCACCCCTGGAATCCTGGGGTCAGTTCTGGGCCCCTCACTCTAGTGTAAAGAGGCAAGTACTGTCACAGCCAGAGCTCTACACAAAACAGTCTGAGTTTAAACAACACACACCACTCCTCACCTCCTCCAGCAAATAAACAAATAAAGTAGCCACCCTCTTTGCATCACTGATGCCCACCCAGGAACTGTGCAGGGCAGGTTCCCTGCTCTTCAGCTTTCTTGAACCTCTGTTGCCACCATCAGCCCAGCCAGGAATGACAGCCCTTGGCCCAGATCCAGCACAGCACTTGTGAGCACTCAGAGAGCCCTGATCCTCACGGGCAGCCCCTGCACTGCTGCCCAACATGGAGCCTGCCAGGGCTGCAGCGACTGGGGCAGGATAGAACAGCTTCACCCATCTTCCCAAACAGCATTCCGGTGTGCATGTGGTATCTCAGCTCCTGGGCACCAGCCCAAAGGCCACAGCAGACTGTCCCACACGCTGTGGCCATGGCCCCTCTCCAAGGAGTTTCAGCTCCTGATGAAGCAGCCCAGCATCTTCACAGCCTTGAACTGACATTACAGCAGAAATCATTCTTTATTAGGCCTTTTAGCATTTCATTCCTCAGTCAACAGGGCCCAAGGTTGCCTGCTCCAGCCACAGAGACAGCTCCCCATAACCTTTTTTAATTAAAAGTACCAGACACGGTTTAGAAACCCCAGAGAAAACTCTCAGAGCTTTGATGTTCCCGCTGCATTCGTCTGAAGGGTTCTCTCTATTTTGGAAATGGGTGCCTTAAAAAGCCCCCCCTCAATGCACATACACTCGAGCCCTTTTACACACAACATCCTTTTCATGCCAGCTGCAAGTTGGAAAATGAGGTTTTTGTAGCGTGTTAGTGTTGGAATTTTTTAATAACCTCCCCTCTCTTTTTTTCCCCTCCCAACCAATTATCTTGGTAAATAATTAACATTCTGAAGGAGATAAGTAAGCACAGCATCTCAGAGCTCAAAGCCCTTTAGTTCAAAGCCCTGCCCTTTTTTCTTCGTTTCCCTGCTGCTGCCACCAAAACTTCCTTGTCAATCAAGCTCTGGGCACACACATCAAAGCTTCATGTGGGAATGGCCCCAAGGGGTCAGAGAAAATTCGTGGCAGGGCCTGCATGAGGCACAAAGAGAGAAAGAGTGAGAAACACAGATCAAGAGCTGGACAGGCACACTCAAGCACATAAACAGACAGAATANAAAAAAAAAAAAAAAAAAAAAAAGGCCAGTGGAATGATCCCACTGTCCAAAGAATGTCTTGGCACAGAGATGAGAAGGCTTTAGCAACTGCAGTCCAGGAAAACACACAAACCTGAAGCCTTCAGTATTCTCTAAGACTAGATCAAATGCTGGGCAGATCCTTACCTGAAATCTATACTGCCAAGTCAGCTGCTCTCTCCTCATCTGCAGTTGTTCTAATGCANAAAAAAAAAAAAAAAGGCCAGTGGAATGATCCCACTGTCCAAAGAATGTCTTGGCACAGAGATGAGAAGGCTTTAGCAACTGCAGTCCAGGAAAACACACAAACCTGAAGCCTTCAGTATTCTCTAAGACTAGATCAAATGCTGGGCAGATCCTTACCTGAAATCTATACTGCCAAGTCAGCTGCTCTCTCCTCATCTGCAGTTGTTCTAATGCATAGCTCACCATGCACAGAGAACTGCTCTGTTCTTCTCACCTCACTGCATCAGATTCTTGTATCTGTGAATCAACACAGACTGAGAACCCTATCAGAGTCCCACTGAGACTGTCAGATTGGCCAGAAGAACTGTAGGCTGTTTGAAACAAACATTCAGAACACTCTGTTCAGCTATATGTGAATTACTACAACAGGATGACTCAACAGCTACTCACTATGCTCAAAAATACCCAGCACTTCTCCTCCTTGTTGCTTTGATTTCCAGCCAAACACACAATGTCATTCTGACTGGGAAAATAGATGCTACTATCTATGGAATTCTACTGTTCAAATATACTGTGCAACGCATATATACAAGATACTGTTAGATTATGACTATTTTCATTGAAACAGCACCTAGAAATCCAATTGCAAATGGTGTTTGATTTTACAATGGTATATATGTGATCAGCAGCAACGTGCAACATAAATTAAAATGTAAGAAGTATGAGGGTGTGGGTTTGGGGGTTTTGTTTTGTATAGATGAAAAACTGAGACCTAAAGAGATTAAATAAGTTACTCAAGGCCACATAGATGGAAGTAGCATAAACGAGAGCTAAGAATCTATGTCTCCAGAGTCTCATCCAAGGCCTTAATCACAGGACAGCTTTCTTCTGAAGGGATCATAAAGTCCCTGATGAGGCAAGCAGTGGATAGAAGCCCATGTTCTGCTTACTGTCCTCCCCATTTAAGGAGTATTAC
>VYZU01017570.1:0-25503 GCA_013401355.1 Ceyx cyanopectus | reverse complement strand
CTTTCTGGAGAATAGAGTGAACAGGAAATTTTGTGATAAATGAAGACTTGCATATGTCATAAATTGTGGCATCTTTCTTGGACTGGCAGCCTCATATATTAACTTTTTTACATGGTGTGAAATATTAGACTCAAAATAAAAGGGTAAGGTTTTATTAACAACTGCAGTTCTCCCCCTTTAATGTGATATAACATTTTACCTGAGTAGATGCTCTCTCCAGAAAGAGGCCAAACAGTACAGAAGAGCTTTGTGTTTTTGTTTTTAAGGCATTTCATAGCTGACTGCAGGTGCTCTTACTCTGAGGCATAGTGATGCTATTCCCACCGGAATACTTGTCGAAGTGAAGCCCTGACAGCTCAGAAACATGATGGGGAGAAGAGCATCTTTGGCTGATGCTGTCTGGGCATGACCAGTTCTGTGGCAGTAAAATGCAAGCATATAAGTGAAAATGTGGACAGAATGATGCCATCAGCTTTGTGTGACAGCTCATCAACCATCTTCTCCAGATCTCCTTCCTGGCAAATGAAAATATGGGCCTCCAACAGCTCTTTGTGAATGTCTAGACATCAGATCAAGACCATTGTTGAAATAAATTTACAGTCCCAAATGCCTTTACTGTCGAAACACCATCATCGTGTTTTTGCTTCCCACAGATGTCTCTCATCCAAGCAATGTTTAGACTCTGGTAGCTATGCAGGTCTTAGATCCACATTTTCTCGAAGTCTTGTATAATATTTGAGGCAGTAGCCTTTTCTACCTACTGGTTTAAATAACTTGTGTCCAGGTGCTGGCTTTTATTTCATTTCAGCAGCATAATTATTCTTCTGACTTTGACAGGTGCCATGTGGCTCAGTGATAGGAACTGAAAATACCACTGTGACTGTACTGCCCATGTACTTTGCATCCTTCTCTCTCTACTCACCGATCACTTTTCTTCACTTTCCACTCTTTCCCACTTATCTCAGTCTGTATCAAATGCGATCAAAGTTCCTGCCTCCAATCAGCCCATAATGCTGGCCTTCATCACCTGCTCATTACATTTTCAGTCACACATTTCTGCTCCTTTCTCCCAGGCAATCCCTTGTTCTGGGAGGAAACCCACCATCAGCCTGCACACAGCAATGCCATTATCCTCCTTGATGTCCAGACTTTTTGCCCTGTTGCCTAATGATGATGGTTGGGTGTACGGAGGCTGCGTGCTATGGGGATCATCTTGATCTCACAGTTTCCCTCTAATCTTCCCTTTCTGCACATTGCTGTAATTTCTGCCTTGGGATGGTGACCTCTTTGGAATCCAGGGTGGTCTCTGTACACTTAATAATAGTGATACAAAAAATTAGCAACAACAATATCTGAAGAACTTGGAAAGATGAAGAATATCCATATTTGTCCTCCTGAGCTTAGGATAGAACTGGTCCAGGCAAGACTTCACAAGTTAGGTACTTATTAAGGAGCTTTTCACTGTCTTATAGGGTAATGAGTTAGTTATTAATTTATTTTNTGTGAAGCTGTCATCCTGACACATTTCTTACAGGAGCGTGGCATTTTGTAAATGCCACATTAACAACCATGGGTGAGGTATCACCCAGAAGTATTCTTAGGAAATGAATAGAGGTCCTCTTAAAGACAGAAAAGGAGATTGTCACAGTAAACGTCCCCAGGGCAACATGTTTCCTCGGTTGGACACTGTCATCTCTTGGATCAATGACAGAACATAAATAATTTCTCTCCTCTGCTTCCTGTTAATAAGAAGCTGCTAGGGCAGGTTAGTGAGGTGAGAAGTCCTCACTTAAGAAGATGGCTTTTCTCGTAACTTCTGAGCTGCTGCCTGCTCTTCTGGGTAGTAGATGTCAACACTTACATTGTGCTTTCCACTTCAGAAAATACCACAAGGACCAAGTAATTATTTTAGTGTGTTTCAAAATAGTAATTTAGCAAAATGAATCACTGACAAAAGTTAACTGGAATTTGGATCTTCATATTTTTACTTAGAATTTTATTGGGAGAATAGAGTGAACAGGAAATTTTGTGATAAATGAAGACTTGCATATGTCATAAATTGTGGCATCTTTCTTGGACTGGCAGCCTCATATATTAACTTTTTTACATGGTGTGAAATATTAGACTCAAAATAAAAGGGTAAGGTTTTATTAACAACTGCAGTTCTCCCCCTTTAATGTGATATAACATTTTACCTGAGTAGATGCTCTCTCCAGAAAGAGGCCAAACAGTACAGAAGAGCTTTGTGTTTTTGTTTTTAANTATCTATTTAATTTGGGAAAACACATTATTGCGGTTTGAGTAATCTCCCATGGAAAAAAATAAAGATTATTTTGCAACCACAGTGATGAAATATACTGTGCTGCAGTCACGAATATGCTAAACAGATACATATCTTTGCTTAATTTAAGTGACTCAGAACCTCACTCTCCCATTAGAATGATCACGACAGTAGTGTTAATGTTAATATAATCTTTGCATTGATTTTCTTCTGATATGGGACATTCCCAGATGCTAGATTTCTGCCCTGTGGTTTCCTGTCATCATTTATTTTTTCTTCTTATTTTTTGGATAAATCCTGGGCCTATTTCAGCAACAAGTGTTTTGCAATTGGTTTTGATGGAGCCAAGATTTCACTGGTTCTCTCTAGTCCACAAAGCCCAGAATTGTTTCACCAACGTGAAATGAAGTTTGTACAAGCAGCTCTTCCACACGAAGAGAATGAAAAAGTACAGAGGAGCTCCTGCCAATGCTTGCTTCATATCGAAACTATTCTGAGGAAGATTCTCAGAAATGAGGTTGAAAACTCTAGAGGGAAGAAAAATAATGACTGCTGCAGCATTTTCATGGCTGTTTGTACCCTTTTCACAAAGAGCAATTCTTACCACTCAGGGTCCTGCTGTTTCTGTGACTTCTCTCAGGTAGTGACAAGCTCAGCAATCCTGGCCAAGTTTAGCGAAGTCACTAATTGCCAATTGCTTTGATTTTTCTTTTCAGCTTATAGAGTGCTATCCTGTCTGGGACCATGCCTGAAGGTGGTGACAGATTCCTGCTGGCTGGGGACTGGTGTCTGTCCCTCCCCTTTGGAGACAACCAGGTCTTCTGAATCTTGCGCTTCATCCTGCACTTCTACATAAATTGCCAAAAGGAACTGTGCCTCTGGTCATGTGGATCCATGTGCTATTTCATCCTGCTTTGACCATGGGAAGTAGCAGGTGTGTTCACGGAAGATGTTGGGTGCCCATAAAGGGAAGAGGGGATTTCACACTTTCTTCCAGACCAGCTTTTTGAGATGAACTTCTCTTTGAAGCTNTTTTTCAATTTTTCAGTAGATATGGGAGTGCAGTCCCAGGAAATAGTTCAGAGTTACCTTCTGGCTCACTGGCAGCATCTGTGCAAATTTAAAAGATGTGGTGATGTCTCTGAAAAGGAACACAGAGGAAATGGTATGAATTAATTAAACCTTTAAATTAGTGGATTATTCAAACTTTCTGGGTGGAATCATTCCTGCAAAGTTAAAATTGCCTAAATTCACTTTGGAATAAATATTTAATTTAAAAATATTAATACAGCTTTTGGGGACATGTTTTCTAATCGTATTAATTTTTTCTGGCTTCCTGATTTGCCTTAGTAGGATACTTAATACTAGGCTGGGGACTGAATTCTCTCACTGACCTCTCTTCAGCTGATCCTTGGGATGTGCTGGAGATATTTGCTTGACTTCATGCCCAGATGCATTTCTGAGAGTCTTGTGCTTGCCCAACCACTCTTGGAGCCAGTTCCTGGGGGCCTCGGTGGGTGCAGATATTCACATGTGCTGCTGGAGCAGGGGTTTGAGTGGCAGGAGGGATGTGCAGGTGATTTTCAATACACTCTATTGGTGCTGCAGGGAGACTTGTGACTGACATGAGCCCTGTTTAAAAATGGGCTGGAGAAAAGGAATGGTGCAGCTTGCAAAGCTCATTGTCTGACTTCAGTGCTGCGATTCTTTGTCCCTCTAGAGGAAGACAGGTAACTACATTTTGCAGGAGAGCTGGTAAATGAAGTCACTCCTTTGACCATCTTTTATCAGTCTAAGAACTGTCCTTCAGGAAAAAAAACCTGACAATTACAGTTGTTTAAGGAGATCAGACTTCATGGCAGACTTACAACACCATCAATACTGTTGGAATATGTTTCTGCTATGTGTTATGAATATTTCAAGCGAATGCCTCCTCCCCCCCAAGAGTAATGTTATAGATGGCTAATTAATTATCCTCCCCATGGCAACTGGCTGTGGTTTTTATTAACTTGCAAATCAAAAGAAGAGTCTGAAAAATGACAAGCTAATATTTTAATAAGGTATGTCTTCCATGTTTATTCGTATTTTATTATCCAGCAGTCTGTAAAGTTATCTATTTAATTTGGGAAAACACATTATTGCGGTTTGAGTAATCTCCCATGGAAAAAAATAAAGATTATTTTGCAACCACAGTGATGAAATATACTGTGCTGCAGTCACGAATATGCTAAACAGATACATATCTTTGCTTAATTTAAGTGACTCAGAACCTCACTCTCCCATTAGAATGATCACGACAGTAGTGTTAATGTTAATATAATCTTTGCATTGATTTTCTTCTGATATGGGACATTCCCAGATGCTAGATTTCTGCCCTGTGGTTTCCTGTCATCATTTATTTTTTCTTCTTATTTTTTGGATAAATCCTGGGCCTATTTCAGCAACAAGTGTTTTGCAATTGGTTTTGATGGAGCCAAGATTTCACTGGTTCTCTCTAGTCCACAAAGCCCAGAATTGTTTCACCAACGTGAAATGAAGTTTGTACAAGCAGCTCTTCCACACGAAGAGAATGAAAAAGTACAGAGGAGCTCCTGCCAATGCTTGCTTCATATTGAAACTATTCTGAGGAAGATTCTCAGAAATGAGGTTGAAAACTCTAGAGGGAAGAAAAATAATGACTGCTGCAGCATTTTCATGGCTGTTTGTACCCTTTTCACAAAGAGCAATTCTTACCACTCAGGGTCCTGCTGTTTCTGTGACTTCTCTCAGGTAGTGACAAGCTCAGCAATCCTGGCCAAGTTTAGCGAAGTCACTAATTGCCAATTGCTTTGATTTTTCTTTTCAGCTTATAGAGTGCTATCCTGTCTGGGACCATGCCTGAAGGTGGTGACAGATTCCTGCTGGCTGGGGACTGGTGTCTGTCCCTCCCCTTTGGAGACAACCAGGTCTTCTGAATCTTGCGCTTCATCCTGCACTTCTACATAAATTGCCAAAAGGAACTGTGCCTCTGGTCATGTGGATCCATGTGCTATTTCATCCTGCTTTGACCATGGGAAGTAGCAGGTGTGTTCACGGAAGATGTTGGGTGCCCATAAAGGGAAGAGGGGATTTCACACTTTCTTCCAGACCAGCTTTTTGAGATGAACTTCTCTTTGAAGCTCTGAAACAAATTGCTCTGTTTGTTGCCCCATTGAAAAGTTGGCTAAAAGTCACTGGCTTTCCTTCTGAAGCACATTGGTTTATAATCTACATTTCTTTTGTTCTACTGACATAATTCAGAGAAATCTTTATTGTTAATATTTATGTGCCAGTTCTTGGAGAATTGCAGAGAAGACAAGATAGAGAAATTGTATTGAAAGAAAGAGCTGTCAAGCTTAATATGGTGCATTTCTCATTTTTTGAGACTGGAAAGAAATATTTGCAAGACAGTTGTTTGGACAGTCTCTGTTCCAGCTTTAGAACCCTTGTCATATTTATAACATTTGACTATATAAAAGGTATGAGTGCATATGACTACTATAAATCCAGATAAGTATAGTTCTGGGCAATGCTACTCCACCCATGGCCTGCAAGGGGGGCTCAGGCCTGAGATGCCTGCAGTAGACAAGAGCTAGTTCCTAACACCAGTTAGCAGCAGACACAAAGTCATGTTATTGTTGATCTTCATCATGTTTACAGGTTTAACATAGCTGGCTTGTGTCTATAGTGAGAAGAACACAACTTTGGATAGCAGTAGCATTTTGTCTGCCTGGGTGATTAGTGTTTAGTTTAACATTCTGTTAGCTGCCTGCCAAACTCAGANGAGCCCTGTTTAAAAATGGGCTGGAGAAAAGGAATGGTGCAGCTTGCAAAGCTCATTGTCTGACTTCAGTGCTGCGATTCTTTGTCCCTCTAGAGGAAGACAGGTAACTACATTTTGCAGGAGAGCTGGTAAATGAAGTCACTCCTTTGACCATCTTTTATCAGTCTAAGAACTGTCCTTCAGGAAAAAAAACCTGACAATTACAGTTGTTTAAGGAGATCAGACTTCATGGCAGACTTACAACACCATCAATACTGTTGGAATATGTTTCTGCTATGTGTTATGAATATTTCAAGCGAATGCCTCCTCCCCCCCAAGAGTAATGTTATAGATGGCTAATTAATTATCCTCCCCATGGCAACTGGCTGTGGTTTTTATTAACTTGCAAATCAAAAGAAGAGTCTGAAAAATGACAAGCTAATATTTTAATAAGGTATGTCTTCCATGTTTATTCGTATTTTATTATCCAGCAGTCTGTAAAGTTATCTATTTAATTTGGGAAAACACATTATTGCGGTTTGAGTAATCTCCCATGGAAAAAAATAAAGATTATTTTGCAACCACAGTGATGAAATATACTGTGCTGCAGTCACGAATATGCTAAACAGATACATATCTTTGCTTAATTTAAGTGACTCAGAACCTCACTCTCCCATTAGAATGATCACGACAGTAGTGTTAATGTTAATATAATCTTTGCATTGATTTTCTTCTGATATGGGACATTCCCAGATGCTAGATTTCTGCCCTGTGGTTTCCTGTCATCATTTATTTTTTCTTCTTATTTTTTGGATAAATCCTGGGCCTATTTCAGCAACAAGTGTTTTGCAATTGGTTTTGATGGAGCCAAGATTTCACTGGTTCTCTCTAGTCCACAAAGCCCAGAATTGTTTCACCAACGTGAAATGAAGTTTGTACAAGCAGCTCTTCCACACGAAGAGAATGAAAAAGTACAGAGGAGCTCCTGCCAATGCTTGCTTCATATTGAAACTATTCTGAGGAAGATTCTCAGAAATGAGGTTGAAAACTCTAGAGGGAAGAAAAATAATGACTGCTGCAGCATTTTCATGGCTGTTTGTACCCTTTTCACAAAGAGCAATTCTTACCACTCAGGGTCCTGCTGTTTCTGTGACTTCTCTCAGGTAGTGACAAGCTCAGCAATCCTGGCCAAGTTTAGCGAAGTCACTAATTGCCAATTGCTTTGATTTTTCTTTTCAGCTTATAGAGTGCTATCCTGTCTGGGACCATGCCTGAAGGTGGTGACAGATTCCTGCTGGCTGGGGACTGGTGTCTGTCCCTCCCCTTTGGAGACAACCAGGTCTTCTGAATCTTGCGCTTCATCCTGCACTTCTACATAAATTGCCAAAAGGAACTGTGCCTCTGGTCATGTGGATCCATGTGCTATTTCATCCTGCTTTGACCATGGGAAGTAGCAGGTGTGTTCACGGAAGATGTTGGGTGCCCATAAAGGGAAGAGGGGATTTCACACTTTCTTCCAGACCAGCTTTTTGAGATGAACTTCTCTTTGAAGCTCTGAAACAAATTGCTCTGTTTGTTGCCCCATTGAAAAGTTGGCTAAAAGTCACTGGCTTTCCTTCTGAAGCACATTGGTTTATAATCTACATTTCTTTTGTTCTACTGACATAATTCAGAGAAATCTTTATTGTTAATATTTATGTGCCAGTTCTTGGAGAATTGCAGAGAAGACAAGATAGAGAAATTGTATTGAAAGAAAGAGCTGTCAAGCTTAATATGGTGCATTTCTCATTTTTTGAGACTGGAAAGAAATATTTGCAAGACAGTTGTTTGGACAGTCTCTGTTCCAGCTTTAGAACCCTTGTCATATTTATAACATTTGACTATATAAAAGGTATGAGTGCATATGACTACTATAAATCCAGATAAGTATAGTTCTGGGCAATGCTACTCCACCCATGGCCTGCAAGGGGGGCTCAGGCCTGAGATGCCTGCAGTAGACAAGAGCTAGTTCCTAACACCAGTTAGCAGCAGACACAAAGTCATGTTATTGTTGATCTTCATCATGTTTACAGGTTTAACATAGCTGGCTTGTGTCTATAGTGAGAAGAACACAACTTTGGATAGCAGTAGCATTTTGTCTGCCTGGGTGATTAGTGTTTAGTTTAACATTCTGTTAGCTGCCTGCCAAACTCAGAAGGGATGCAAGCTGGTGTGTAACGTCTTTCTCCAAATGATTAGGACATTATTTAATTAGAGGTTGAGGGAAACTTTGTGCAAAGTAACTCAGTGAGAAATGTGATTGTACTGAGTAAGCAAGAACTATGTCTTGCTGTGAGGGGATGTGTGTGTGTTTTGATCTACACCATGGGACTTCAATGGAGAATTGGAGTTGTTTGGACTCTTATGTTGGCTTTTTATTGCAATGGATACTGATGAACTAAAGAAGACACAACATGGCCATGGAGTGGAGCAGACTCGTTCAAGTGTTGACTGACTCAGAGGGATTGAGGTCAATGTATGGGCAGGGTGCTCTGTGCTGGCCCAGTGAAGAATTGCTCCAGTAATTGCTGATGCCCCAGTGCAATCCCATAGGATGTGCACTCTCCACATGTTGTTGCAAAGCACTTCTCATTTCTGTTCTCTTAGTGTCTGGCACTAATAATGAGTTTTGAATCCCCCTGGATAATTAGGCATAGTCTGAAAAAGCCAAAAAGGACTTTGCCTTTATTTAGAAGTTCAATTTCACAGCAGTAATAAATCTTGCTGGGATTTTAAGATTGTCCACACACTTCTTTTCAAACTTTTGTTTCCCTCCTTGGATTGTGACTGATAAATATTCTGCCTTTTCACATCATACTGTTTAACCCTTTTCCATATGATATCCAAACTCTAGATCCTGACCATCAGTAAGTGGTATGAAAAACATTTGATTTCTTTCTAAGCTCAGGAAAATGGAGAAATCCCCACCCTACCAGCTTCCCTAGAAGAATATAGCAGTTGCATTTCTTTTCTTTATAATTTTTTTTATTTCTTCTCCTTTTTTTTTTTTTCCTAATAATCTTGCTGTGTTTTAAGTTAAAGAAACTATTATTTTTGGCCCTGGCACCAAACTAATTTAATTTCCATTTTTTCATTATCTTCCTATTAACCCCTAGTGCTTTGCAACAAAGCAGCTATTTGAAATATATAATTCTGGAGCCAACCCATGCTACACACTCTAAGGCGCTTCGATAAATTACATCCTCATAATGAAGAAGTAGAGGGAAAGAGTGACAACAATTTATTTTTTTTTTCACAAGAGAATGAAATTGGGATTTGATCTGATGCAACATGACTTGCTCACAGTGCAGATAGAATATCAAATCATCCCTGTGAAATTTAAACCTTGCCATAATCCCCCCATTGTAACCATTGTTCTGCCGAAACCTTGAAGACTACATATAATAGTTTGCAAATGGGGATTTAGTTGATATAGTTTATTATTTTTTTCCAACTTGCTCAATTTAATTATCCTCAGCCTACAGTCTAATTTATGTGTGTTTGATGTCACAATTCATTAGTGGTACAGATACAGCCTGGAAAAAGACTGTAAAAAAAAATGCAGCTGGGTTCCCCTCTTAAGCACAGTGCACTGATTATATACTGGAGTTGTGTTACAGAATGGGTTTGGAGCAACAGTCAGAAAAATTACTACCTAGAGAAGCATAAGAATGTGAGTTTGTATAGGAAAGGTCTGTAAAAGTTGTAGTATCAAAAGGACATATTTCTAATTCTGTGCCAGGACACACATCTGATTCATTAGCTGTCACATAGAGGAGAGACAGACAGACCCTAAACTAGAGTTATGAATTTCAAGGTCACTGGCCAAATTGAAAAACTGGCAATACATTTAATTGTGGGTTACTGTGAAATGGATTTGTTTGGGTTTTTTTCTCTCCCTTAAATGAAAATTCCTTACAGTGTTTTTAAACAAATGTAAGGTTCTGTATATTAAAAATGAAATATTTGGGTTCTTCTTTATTTTAAGCACAAACTGTGAAATGAAGGTCTCTTCTATCTAAAAAAACCCACAAACCACTTTCAAAATGTTTTGGGTTTTTTTCACGTGGGTGTTTGTTGTTTTTTTTGTTGCCCTTTTGGAGTGTTTGGGGTTTTTTTTGGTTTTGTTTTTGTTTTGAATACAAATATTTCCTTAATGCAATTTACTGACATTGACAGAAGCTTTCAGATTAACATTGTGTTGGCTGCTTCTTCTCTTGAATATGATGCCTGGCTCTGAGGAAGCAACATGTCCAACCTAGGTCCCATCTTAGGAGTCCCTGTGTTTGTCGGAGACCAAATCAAGGTTCTGGATCTGCTGGTGCCTCCATCTCTGCCAATGCAGGTGCAACACAGTATTATTTTATGCAAGGTATAAGGGAGGGAAGGAGATTATTCCAGTCCAGGACCATCCTGATAGCAGGGAAGACACCTGCTCAGGAAAATCCTTTCAACACAGCTTCCTTCCTTCATCCTTCTTGTCTCTGGGCTGGGAGGATTAGTAAGCCCCTATAGATAGGAGTGCCAAACCACCCATCACCATGACACCTTTGCCACTTCTTGTTCCCTATGGGCAGGTGCTGCTGAGTTATGGGGCAGACCAAGCCCTGCTCTGGGAGGTCTAGTTATTCCTGCAAGACCAATCTTTGCTTTAGGCTATGTGTCTTTGCTTTCTGAATGATATAAGGGTCACTGGAGAAATTAAAATAACTCATTAAAACAAACAACAACAAAAAAACCCTCCACCAAGTGAAAATTCCCTTCTGGGGTAGTGCAAATGGCTCTATGCCCATTTGTGGGAGGTCTCACTTGGTCTCCAAATCCTTCCTTGGGTTTAGCTGAAATCTCAGGTTTCAAGAGCATGGCCTGTTGCCCTTGTTTCCCCAGCCATGGGGCTGAGGAGGAATTTCTCAGAGCCTGACACTTGCCAGCTGGCCAGAGCTGCTGCTGATTTTGGGGGGATCCCATGGGCTGGCAAACAGGTGCCAGCAGCTGCAGGAGATGCTCTTGGTCCCAGTGCTGCACTGACAGAATGACCGATGGCTACTGCTGCCTTCGGAGTGCTTGGGTCTGGAGCTTATGAGCTATTGCATGCCAACGTGGTAATTGCTGCCAGTTATCTGCATTATAACCCACCTGTTCTTATTATGAAAAATACAGCCCATGTAACTATTTTAAAGCAATTGGGTGAATTGTTGTATGTATCAATTAAATCAGCCCTTCCAGTGACAAGTGACTATTTGATTTTCTACCCCCACAGGACGGTACATACCATATTACACTACAGTAATATTTTCCAATAATTTACCTAGCTGACATATCCCCTCTGAGGGGGAGAACAGAGATTGTTAACCAAGAAGACAAACCCAGCTCTCTCCTATTTATGCCTCATCTCTGTTTTGTGTAAAGGCACTGATCTCTGCTCTGTACCTCGTGAATGATGAGAGCCAGGAGAGGAAGAGTTCCTTTGCTGCTTGCATGTATGTATAGTTTTGAAATATGTCCAGAGTACTAAGAGAGTCAGCCCTAACTTTGCCTTTCTTTCTTTCCCTATCCAGAAACAAGTAGTTACCTTATGATAGTAAGAGAAGTATTAGGTCAGACCCACCAGTGACTTTGCATCATAATTGCTTCATACAGAGCCTCGTGTAAGGTAGGAATTCACACTGGTTTTGCAAGAAGACCACATGACATTTTCTGGCTTGGGACAGAAACTGTCTCTATACAGGAGCTGGGATAAATGGGAGAGCTGGGTTTGCTCTCTTTTGGTCTTGGGGGTAGCCAGGAAAAGGATGATTTATCCCTCAGCATCTCCTTCCTCATTTGTGGACATGGTGATCCCAAATGGTCCTACTGGAGCTAAGGTTTGGTGAAGAGCCAGAAGAAATGGTGTGTGAGGAGTATTTGTTGGACCCAAGGGAGCACTCATGAGGCTTCGGAGAGGATTTCAGTGGTTTGCAATGTTTGAGAGAATAATGGAGAATATTAAAATGGAAATAATAAATTCTTCTTAATTAATTCAACATTTTGACCAAGTAAGCCAAGGGAGAGGGAGATCCATGACAGCTTGTGGAACACTGTTTTACAAACTTCAATGAATTTCACTGCCCAAAAATTCTTTATTGTTTTCAAAACCATAATGGCAGCCACTAAGGAATAAGGAATCACACAGTGAGGCTTCTGTCAATAAGCAGGCAGAGCAGGAGTCTCAGAAGACAGTTCTGAATGAATACACTGAAAATGCTCCTCTGATTCACTTTACACTGCTTAAGAAAGTACTTGGTGAGACTAGATTCCAATGAATGCAATACACTAATTCATTTACTGTGAGATTATGTATTATTTATTTGTTTATTAGTAGTTGAATCAGCTAGTTACCTGCAGTTTGGCTCATTTCAGGTAAGCTTTTTGGGCAAATTTTTGTACAACTTTATCCCAGAAAAATGTGGAAGAAGAATTGGTTTGATGGGCTGAGTTTTCCCTGCTTCTGCTTCCAAAAGGTTTTTCACAGCTTTTGAACAGGCGTTGTTGAGGTTTAATGCCTCAGAGCTGCGAGTAAATGGCAGCTCTCCACAGGGAAGGATACATCTGAAAATGGCTCAGCCTTCTGCAGGTAGTAGAATAACTGCAGGAGAAGCCTTAATTGGGTGCAGGAGGGAGGAAGGAAAGCAAGCCCTTGACAGGTTGAAATATTTTTCTATAGCAGCAGCATTTTAGAGACACTTGTTAATGAAGATGATTGATTGGAAAATGACTCAAAGCTTTTAAATCTTTAACATATTTTTTTTTCCTTCTTTTTGAAAGTGGATCCTTTATCTGATCATGAAGACAAGAGAATTTTCCTTTCCACCTCCAAAGAATTAAAAGTTCCTTCAGGCTCTGTCTGAGAAACACAGCGTAATTATGCACAGGACACCTGGTGCAGTTTGTGTGACAGGCAGGATGAGGAATCTGGTTTGCTTTTGAGAGACAGGGAATGGTGAGGCAAAAGGTGTAATACCTTTTGTGCTAAGTGTTTAATAATGTCTTTTGTTAAACAAATTAACACCAGCCACACTCCCCCAAATCCATCCGAAGCTAACAAACAGCTGCATTATTACCCTTGACATGCAACTGAGATTTTTGGACAATGCGTATTGTTGCTTCTCTTGAAAAATAATGAAAAGAGAGTAAATGAAAGGAGGTTTTTCAAATGGTTCTATTGTCTACTTTTTTCTAGTGGAAGTCATTGTCATCGGTAGTGGTAAGGAAGGTAGGAATAATGGTAGCAATATTAATATCCATCTTCTGCAGTCTCACTTGTAAAAGCATGAAGTATATGCTAAGAGGATACATGGCATCAATGTAACATTAATAAGAGCTCAAATATAGAAAATTCCCAAAGTGAAAGCTTTTCTACCAGCTAATTTGGTTTTGATGGCTGTTTATATTTAATAAATAAAATACATCTTTTGCTGCCTACTTATTCAGCCAGGACTCATAAATAAGACACTGATGCAGTAGAATTTGAACATGAAGAAATGAAGCGAATGTATTTGTTAAATAAGTTACGTGAGGCAGAACAAATGTAGCTGGTAGGATGTATTGCTCACTCTGTATTCAGTCTTACAGCCTTACTGTTGCTGCATGCATGGTTTATATGCCTTCAAATTGTTTCAGCTTTAAGGGTCATAAAGATTAGAAAAAAAAAAATCCAGTGAAGTAGAAAGCAGGGTGATCCCCCCCACATTTCTGTATTTATTATTTTTTATATTGAGTCTGCTTCAAGCAAAATACTCTGTTCAGAAGCTCTGACCTCAGATAAATAATATATTTTGTCATAACTTTAGATCAGTGGCTATTCTCCATGTGCTCAATGTTAGCTGGGTATGTAAAAACTTTGCCTGAATCGAGGCCTCTTCTGGCAGAAACCCCAAATCTCTGCCCCTCCAAGAGCTAAGCTGTTCACCTTGGGAAACTTCCAGGCTTCACTTGTAACAGAGAGGCTTGTGCTAAATACACCTTGCTGCTACTGATTCCTTGTGCAAAAGTATGTGCAACTAGCCTTTTTTTTTTTTTCTTTTTTTTCTTGGCTAGCTGTTTTGCAAGGTGTACAGGGTGTTACAAGCACAGCTGAACTCTGCTTTCAGGTTTCCATGTCAGTGCTGCTGGTTTGCAAACCACAACTGCGCTTAGAGTCTGTGCAGCTCTTGCTTTTTTTTTTTTTGTCAGGGTCACATGCTGTTTTTTTTCTCATTTAAATATCATTTTAAATGATGGTAGTGGGGACTGAAATGATTTTTCCTCTTTTGGTCTGGCTTTGTCCTCTGAGTACACGATACAATTTGGGGTTGGCTGCCTAGGTGATCTGCTGAGCCTTGCATCTCTTCACAAGACCTGCACAGAGATAGGGAGCTTGTTTCATTCCAGCTCCTCGTCTCTTGTTTGCAGTCTTCTGTGATGGTTCAGTAATCCTAGGAGCTAACAATAATAATGTCAAGTGCCATTACCAATGGCTTTCTTTAATCATCATTATAATTCTTATTCCGAATAGCACTTAAGGCACATTTTTATCTTTTGTTGCAATAAAGTATAGCCTCATAAATATTTAACTTGTCTGATTAAATTATCCATGCTGAAACAGATAACTAGGCACATTAATAAGCTTAAACTAAAATCTTGGCTGTTATTATCTCCCTGGAGAAGAGAAAGTGATAAAGGTTCCCTAGGCCCAAATGACCCTCACACCATTCAACTTGGCAGCGGGAGATTCTTATCGAGCCTGAAACAGGCCTCAGAAATGAACACGAAGTTGATGATAATTAATAGCAATCATTGTCTGTCTTTATGACCCTACAGCCACTGAATACTGGGAGAGGAGAGAAAGTAATGTCTCCTCTGTTGTACAGCTAGAGAACCAAATCTGGGAGAGGTGGTGGTGATTCTACCAATAAAGGTGTTTAATTGGATATGAGGCAGACCTGTGATGCCTTAAAATAGATCACCAAACCAGCTTTTTCTCTGTAAAGTTCCTTTCCTACACTTGAAGACACCTGCTCCAAGTCTGTACAGATATTTTTTAGGGCCATAAGAGGACCCTTATGGTCTTCTCTTGAGGCACAATGAAACATGCTAGGCATGGGATGCCACGCAGCAATCTTGGTTCCAAGCCCTCTGGCTTGCAGCTGGAGGTAAGCATGCTTTTTTTTTAATTGAAAAAAAAAAAAGAAATTGTGATGGCAGCTGCTGTTTTTCTCTGTGTTCAGGGACAGAGTTGAAATAGTCTCTGAGACACTGGCTGCTGACTTCTGTAGTCACTGCCTAGTCCAAGAGAGGTATCTGCTTTACCTCTGTCCTGGCTCATCAGCTTCGTAAAGCTCCTGCACTGGGTCCTAACTCTCTGGCAGGCATGAGAGCATCTCCCAGAGCCACTTTCAACCCAGTATTGCAATACATCGCCAGTTCCCCATCCTGACACATGGCATGTACAAAGTACACAGAGAGAGGGGAACCAGTGGGAAGCAAAAGAGGACCATGGGTCGGAGAAAGAGGAGAGGAGGAATGAGGGCTGGGTGTCAGGATCAAAGCTACATAGGATGGGTTGTGTTGTGTAGATAGTGATTCTCTGCAAGACCCATTGTACATTAAGACCATCCTCTACAGGACTAGATCAAGCTGGTTTTGTTTGATCCCAGTGTCCAGATCACTTGCTGTTGACTTGCATTGAGTCATTAAGCCTTTGGCTGCGCTGCTCCACTCCTTCATATCATGTCCAAAATTCTTGTGCCCCTCCTTGTTTCTTAATCACTTCTACTACCCACTCCACACCATGTCTCTGCCAAACAGCTGCAGTGAGTAACCACGAGCCAGAAGCTGGTCCCCCTCATCTTAAACAGAAAGAAGTGTTTTGAAATGACTGTGTGTACAGGGGAACAGCTCTGGGCAAGTGTGGACTTGGGTTAAAGTGGAGAGGAAGCGACAAAAAAAACAAACCACCAACAAAGATTACCATTACAATCTGTTAGATAAAGTCAGCGTAGAAATTTGGAGCACAAAAGCAGGAGGCATGGTCTGATTTTCTTTGCGGTTGCTTTGGTGCTTTACAAGAAATTAAGCAAAACATCTTCAACATCTTTCAGCAGCAAAAATATAACAATAAAAAAGCTCATGTTATTGCACTTCTGAGGAAAAAGAAAAAAAGCTAGGTCTGAAAATAAAAGGAAAAGCAGGGCAAGAAATGTCATTAACAGACACTGTAGGGGAAAAGAAGTGTTTGTTTTGCAGTTTCACAGGATAGGAAGGATTTAAATACTAAGCTGGTGTCTATATATCCTGCGCCCATGGATTTCTAGATTGGTGTCCATGCTTTTGTTTTTGTGTCTAAGTATAGAGATGGAGAGTTGGCAGGACTTGTGTTACTCCATTTATATGTAAAATGTATATACATTATTTATACATTTGATATGAAACATGGAACAAGCTGTCAAGAGCAGGTGTGGGGTATGTGTGTGTGAGAAATGCCTAATATACTCTCCCCCTGCTTCTAACTTACACAAACACACCCACCTCTTCTGACTACGTTTCCACTCCATTTTAGGCCAAATAACTCCCAAAGCCACCGAGCACTCTGCACCCTTCCCTTCAGATGAGGTGCTAACAAGCAATAGCTGCAAAACCATGATCCTGTAACCTCTCACTCTTCTTTTTTTAAAAACAATTTCCACAATTTTGCTTCACTCTAGTTTTTCAAAAGAGAAACTTCAAGAGAAACTGCAGGTAACTTGCCTTGCTGAGAAAAGAATGTGTAACACCAAATGTTAATTGTTAGTCTGGCAGGTAGTGCACAGACCTCCCTGTTAATTAAACTTTAATGTCATGAATTGGTTGTCTGCTTGGTGGTGAGAAAAAAAAGGTAAACATTGTTCAGAGATCAATTTAATCTTGTTTCTAACCTTCTTGTTTTCAAGGGGATAAAACCAATTATGAGTATTGCACTGAATGGACACCCAGGCTTTACTGATAACACCACTGGAACAATAAAATCTGCAAGCTATGGTCGCTGGGGCCAGGCTGCTGATTGAGTTTCTTTCCTCTCAGATCGACTCATTTGTTTGTTGTGGATACAGGTACACGATAAGAACGGCATATCATTGGGTTTCATTCCTTCTGGCCAGCTGACTCCTTTATTTATACCCTGGGATTGCCCTGCAGGAGGCTGCTGCAGCATGCAGAAATGAAAGCGATTGTTCCCGGCTGTGGCCATTCAGCCAGCTCACAGTGCAAGCACGGGTGTGGTTTTCTCTTTCTACAGCACGACCTCAGATTTTTCTGTGTGTTAATCGTTGTGACAATCTCTGCTCCAGCACCTGGGTACAGAGCTGGCAGGATACAGCCAGTGCTTCGTTTCAGCACGAAGGGTGGGTGTGACACTGTTTGTGACAGAGCGGGAACAGTAGCATGGAAATTACCTTTCCTGGTAGTCAAATTTCAACAGAGTGGGACAACATGCCAAAATGAGAAGGTTTCAGGATGGAGAATGTAAGATCTGTACAATAGATATCATAGGTGGCTTCTGATGAGGTCCCTGTGTTCACTCAGCCATTGGTGGTGCAGCAGAGCTCTGCTGGGCACCCCACAGCCTTTCCTGAAGGGTCTGTGTGTGTGTACTGTCTTTCCCATGTCTCCCAGCTCCATCGTCTAATTTAACCCTTTTTCTCCTTCCAGAATTGGCCTACTAGAGCTTACTGCTATCTCAAATAAGGCTGAAATACCCTTTAGTTAGCTAATGCCCCATCTTCATGTTCTTAACTGCCTTTAGAAAAACTCAACTTGTGTTATGATGATGTGACAATCTGTACGTGAATCCTCTGATTGGGTTTGGAGAAAGCTGGCAAGTGAGCTGCATAGAAAAGGTTCTCCTGAGCCTTCAGAATGATACTCAGGACTAAGCAAAACATTAGCCTTTTCTGCCCTGAACTTCAGAGCAACTCAAAACACCTGGTTAATCAGCACAGTAACTCAGGAAAGCTGGGATTAGGGCAGCAGGAACCTTACAAATTAGCAGTGAGTGAGTGGTAAGGGAGGAGGTTATTTCTCTGTTTAAGGCTAGAAGCTGATGTTTAGTTCTGCTACACTCAGTTCTGTGAAATTTGTTTTGCTTTAAGGAAGAAAACACCTCCTTCCAGAAATTTCTTTTGGAGTGATGAGACCTTTTGGCTTGTGTTACTATCTGCTGTACAAACAGCAAGGGCTATGTGCTAGCAGTAGGCATAAAGTAAGAAAGAGAGCAGCTCTGGAGATGGAAGAGGAATCTGTGGGGCAGTGAAGAGGATGATTTCATGGTGATGGTGGATTCCCTGCTCAGCTCCATGTGGGACTTGTGACGTGACGTGGCCTACGGTAAGTCTTGCTTGGAAATGTGTTGCTTGATAATCTTGTCCTGGTCCTGCTTTTAGTGTGTGATGTTCCAGAGAGCATGAGGAATAGGTGATACTGCTGAAGATGGTGGCACTAGTACCCTCAGCTGTTCTAGAGGAGATGTAGTGGTGTTGAATGGGCAGAAGCCACAAATGCAAAGGGCTGATTGTGCTGTTTCTCACCTCTGTTGCCACTTCTAACATTTTTTAAAGAGTTAATTTAAAAACATTCTGTCGATATTTTCTATCTTTTGACCTTAATGAAGGACTTGAAAGGCCTTTTTTGTTGTTCATATGAGATGGAAATGGGATTGGATTCTAACCAGGAGTGTTTAATCTTTGATGAAATGCATGATATGGATATGAATTTGTGGTGCTTTACCTCCTGGAACTGTAGAGGTTAGACCTGACTGCTTTAAGTTAGGCATCCATAGACACAGACCTTAATACATTTGGTAGAACTGTTCCTTCAGACAAAACCTTTATTCAAACACCTCATGGTGTTTCCTGTTGTGACAGTTTTGAATGCTCTGTTTGTGGTGTTTGGATGGCTACATGATGGTGTTATGAAAACTTTGTTACTGTCTCTCAAGGAGTTGGAGTCTCCATGTGTCCTTTTAATCTTAAAATTTCCCAATATGGAGAATCATCTCTGTGCTGCAGGTTTGGGTTTTTTTTTAACAGAAATTCATTAAGGGTTTTCTGCTATCAGTTGAAGCATGTATTTTTTACTCTCCCCTGGAAAGCTGAATAGAAAAACAGTCAACAAATATCAAAATGCCCCTTTCACCTTCCCCAGGTGCTTGGGAGCCAGCTGATATTCATTTGTGCCTCTCTTGAACTGAAGCACTTACCAGGGAAGCTGCTACTTTCACATAATCTATGAGCTACTGTTAGGATTTTCAGAGATTGTCCAAAACTTATATTACTTTTCTTTTGAAAATTACTTTAGCTTAATTACTCATTGCTATTCAAGAGGGTAATACTCTCACTGGTTGGGGTAATTAGGAAGCCTTAATTAGCTCTTAAAAAAAAAATCCAAACTAGCTGTGTCATTGGTATATCACCCTCATTAGTTCAATCTGGCAGCTTTTAACTGGCACGTTTATGTTTCTGATTTACATATTCTTTCCCATGGTGCTGAGCAATATAACTTGCAATAATGATGATAAAAAAGTTAAGTTGCTCCAGAGAGTCATTATGTGAGAGATGTGGGTATAGACAATATGTGAAAGGTATCCCAGTATCTTCAATCTAACTTGGTTTACTGCTGTAGTAAGTACTTAAAATACAATCAGAAGTACATGTGCCTTTATCTGTCACTAGCCTTGCTTTCACTTATATTCTGTGGGCGAGCAGGAATGCATTATTGCTTTAAAAAAGCCCATATTTTTGGAGAATAAAAATGGCAAAAGTGAGCTCATCTCAAGTGCTAGTCTAAGACTGCCCAGTACATTATCTCCAGATTGCTAAAAGCATGTTCTGAGCCCCAGTCCAACTGGTCTTTAGACAAACTTCTTGCTGAAGTCAGATGAAGGTTTTGCTCATAATCTTAAGTGAAGCAGAAACTTATTATTTGTACTTAATTATAATGGCAATTTTATCCCAGTTGAGACTTTGCTCTAAAAGAGTGATAAAGTCTTTATGTAAAGGTGTATTGCACCCTTTTAATTACAAAAAGAATGGAACAAACCTGTTTGTTGCAGTGGGAGTAGAAAAAGCACACTTACGTACTGTCTTGAGTAAAGAAATATGACTTGACCATATTGGCTTTACCCGGTGAGTTTGTTACAGCCTCATGCAGTGCTTTTCTGCTGACTGCACAGCGTCCTCTCCAGTTTGTTGCTGGCTACAGCAACACAAGCAAGCACTTTTCCAGTATTATGTGCTCTATAAAGCTGTCCCTTGCTGCCCTCTGGGTCTGATTCTTCATGCTGAATACTGTATTGCTAGTGCACCTTCTGAGCCCCTTTATAGCAGGTTATGAAGAAAAGATTCTCGATTTGAAGAAGTTATCAAGTTATCTGTTCTCCTTCTGGGGAAGTGATGCTGGGATCAGAATGAGAAATAACAGTAAAGCAGAACAATATCTATTTCTTTGGTCTTATTTTTGGACTTTCTGTAGAAAGGTCAGGGTTGAATTGTACAGGTGACCTGAGGAGACTGCAGCAGATGCAGGTGAGGGGCTGGGGCTGGATGGGGGACAGCTTTTGGTGCTTTTGGGAGGTGGTGCTTTCAGGATAGAACATTTGGAAAACTACTTTGTATGTAAACTAGAAATGACCTAGCTACAACTTACACATTCCTTATTATATCTCCTATTAATAGTGCTCTGTGTGTATTAAAAAGAGGAAAGCAGCAGGGAATTGGTTACGGTCTGAAAACCCAGGGAGTTGAGAACCAATTTATAATTTACTTATCTGATGTATATTAACCAAAGCTACTGAAAGTGGAGGAAGGCAGATGACTGGCCTCTTTAAACTGATTTTTATGATCTTGAAGGACAAATTTGTCACATTTGAATGTAACATAATTATTCAAGATGATATTCATTTTTTAAATGAATATGCAGACTGAAGTTTCATTTCTTTCTTGCTGCCTTAAAAGTAAAATCTATTTTATTCTTAATGCAGTTTGTTCTGTGAGCATTACATAAATAAATGCATGAACTCCTACGGTAGTTATCTCCCTGCTTTCCTCATCAGCTTGCTGGTTACTGAGACTTGATGCTGCTCTGACCTCCCAGTGCTGTGCTGGTCAACAGATCCCCTGACCTCACAGCCTCATTTGTCGAAGACCCACTATCACCTTTATCTCCTCTCTCCAGGGAGTTCTCTTTGAGGAAAATATGATCAAACCACTCTGATGCATCATAAGCCCCCATCAGCCCTGCAGTTTGCTCACCAGGCTTGATGCTTGATGGCATCTGGAAGGTACCAAAGGCAAAGGATGCTTTTTTTTTTTCTCTAATTTGATCAACCCTTTGCTGTCTGCAGAAATGACCTCAGCCTTTCTTTTTTGAAGTTTTCCTTTGCCCCTTGACATAACTTACCTAGAAGCAGGATGCTTCAGCTATTTCACTGTTGCTCTCCCAGCTGTGTCGTGAACTTGCTTGAGAAAACGTTCCACTGGATTTGAAAGCTGTCCTGTAAGTGGCAAATTCGATAGATTCAGCAGCAGCATAGCATCTAGATTGAGAGAGCCTCTAGTAATGATGTAGTCCATTTCCAATTTATGAAGATGCTGTGGGTTTGAGAAGCCTCTAGATATATCTGTAAACCTTGCTGAAACAAAACATATGGATCTTTTTATCCGAGTGCTTTTTTTTACGCAGTATTTACTTTCTTACAGTGGCTAAGCCTGAGCTAAGCAAGCATGTTCCTGTGAAATCAGCTACTGTTTGCTCTTCCCCAGCCATGCTTACCCTCTGCAAAACCACAGTATAAACTAATTAGGGATTTGCTGTTTGGAAAAAGTTATGATAAGTTTGCCGACAAGGGCATTGCCTAATCTCATTGCACACACGTCAGTGGCTACACATGTGTGAAATTAAGTGGGTTTTTGCTGATTCCTGCAGACTGCCTGTTTTTATCTTGAGACAACATTCCCAATCATAAAATACATTAACATCTGCTATCAGGGGCTTACTGTAATGTGTCTAACACCAGCAGCAATTCTTTGATATCGCCTTCAAATGCATTGTTAGGGGAGATCACAGAAATGGCTTTGATAGGCTACATGATTTACCTAGTAGAAGGAAAAGCTGATAGGGAAAATAATCCTGCAAGTTTTTGCTTCAAATAGAAATGGTATAGATGGATTTGGTGGCTCAGCTGCTGATAGGAGCTGGTCTACCTGAGGGCACTTTGTTCTTTTAAACTAGTGTTAAGTGAAACAATTGGCCTGTGGGACCTTGGAGTCAAACACAGGCTTGCACTGGGGAGGATGATGGGAGGCTTGAAGTGATAATCATGCAGAACAAAGAAACAAACAAAAGAAAAATGTCAGCAAGCCAACTACCCTCTAAACAGTGAAGAGGGAACATCTTCAATTTAAAAACCTAATTCTAATTTTTCTCTAGGTCACAATTGTTGCTTAAGCTTTTACGGGTTTTGCCCTAAGGAAGATGGCTGTGGTTAAAGCACCAGATAACACATGGCCAAGAAGACAATATTCAGTTTATTCAGCTAGTTTGTGATGTGTTTACTTTTAAAGAAGTTTCCAGCTAGTTGAAGCTTTTTGGGCTTTTAGCTGAAGTACAGCTTTGGAAGCAGTAATGCCCTGATGGGGAAGAGGGTAAGAATACTGAAATACAGAGTTTGTCACATGTGTCTGAAGCTATCTGCAGGCAGGCCTGATAAAGTGACTTCTGGCAGTGAACAATTATTTCATGAAAATATTGCTTTTGCTCAGCTGTCATAGTAAATGCCTTTAAAGCATCATGCAACAACAGACTTGTGGAGCCTTTAGATCAAGTACAACCAAGAACAGCAGCTCAAGGACATCAGCAAATGCTTCCTGTTCTTTGTGTGCTGCTTGGCATAGTCTGCCCATGTTAGTGCTGCTCTTCTCATGAGGGATGCTCCAGGTCATTGTTAGGACACTGTGTCCTCTATCCTTGACTTGAGCTGCTCCAGTTCTAAGTGTAGTGGCTGCAGGATCCCATCACAGCCAAAATGTGGTGGGTGAGCAAAAAGTCGAGAAAAATCCAAGACCAGGTTTTTCTTCCCCTTGAAACATCGCAGGCCATCTCATCACAAAACTTACTAAGATCTGTGTGCTTTCTGCAGTGTGGAGTAGAGATCAGATTCAATTTCAAGGAGTCGAAGGCATTGGAAACTGTATTGCAAAGCCCCGGGTCTGAAATAGCTGTGTGGAGAGGATTATATAAAATAGAGGTCATTCATTATTATCTGATGGCTTGTATATAAGTATTGATTAGTTTTGCTCTATCTTAATTCTATGGAAATGCATGTGGTGGGGATCTGAAAACCTGGAGAGGTTTGGTGCTGCACAAAGGGAAGGCTTTGCTTTGACTACTTTCTCTGGTGTTGGAGGGAGGAAAAGTAAAAAAAGTGAGAATTAATTGGAATCTGCTTTTTTTTTTTTCCTGTTAATTAAACTGAACCTAAACGCTAGGTTAAGTCATGAGGTATGTGGAATAAGACAGTGAAAACATCCATTTAAGACTGGCCTGACTGGCCATGCGATTTACACCCTAACCTTAGGGGTGCTAATGAATGTGTGGGTTGTGAGGAACAAAACGAAGCTGCTTCCTGTAATGGGCTAATTGGGATTGCTGAGGCTGTTGCACACCAAGCAAAATAGCTAGGCTGTGAGCAGGGTGCTGAGTTTGGGATATTTGCCCCATGGTATTCAAAGCACGGCAGAAAATGCAGGGAAATTGCAGGGTGGACTGGCCTAATCAGAAGTCCCTGCTGTAGCAATCAGGATCAAATGAATAGTAATTGTGTTAATCAGCTTGTGAACTTTTATGCCATGTTCCTAATTTCAAATATCAGTGAATCAGTTGCTGCTGCTGAAATTTATATATGTGGCAGGAAGCATTTGTGTTGTGGAAAGTCAGTAACTGTCTTCCCTGTAGCAGATTTTCTAGAAACCTTGGATTTTTCTTTTTAAATTATTGAAGTTGTAGAATCTTCCAAAGTACAACTCTGGAGACCTTGTCCTACTTTTTAGGAAGGGGCTTATTTTTTTGCTACCTCTGCTGAAGGGGCTACTCCCTGCTGTAACTGAACAGCATGTTAGTTGGCTCTTTCAACTATGGACCTACGCTTAGGCAAGACCACCTTTTACCTTCAGGCCAAGGTTATGGCTTTCTGGCCTGTGCTGTTGCTCTGCAGTGTCTCTGCTTGGAGACAAGGTATCAGCCTCCCACAGATGAGACTTTTACCAACCTGAACCTTCCATAAAGTTAATAGAGAAAATGGGACAGCCCTCAGGATCCTGCTTGACATTTACTACCTTAAAGCTAGAGCTGAATGTGCAGGAACTCCTGGCAGGTTGGGTGCTATTTTGCTGAACCAATCACACCCTGCATATCAAGGGTGATTTTGGAAGTGGTAATTAAGGCATCATATTTACCTTGCACCTGGGGAAGCAGCATGGCCCAGGGCTGAGCTTTCCAGCCTGTGGCAGCTCAGATGTGGGGACCCGAGTTGTTATTTCCAGATACTGCTGCTTTTTTTTCCCCTAAAGTGGGTACTGCTTCCCCTCTTACATATTCAAAGTGTGAGGTCTGTAGGGCTTCTGAGCCCCCCCTCCCTAGAGCAGCTGTACTCATGAACAGTTGTGCTGTGATGCAATTGTCTCTCCTGTTTATATCTGCACACTTGCTATTTTTTTTTCTTTGGCAGAAGTTTTTCATGGGCAGCATTTTGCTTCTAATAACAGTAAATAGGAGCAATAGATATTATGCCTAAAAGGACTGAAAGAGGCTCTAGTGATTTGGAAATGCTTAATGCTGTGGTGTAGCCCACCAAACTTCTTCTCTCTTGCTAATCAAAATGTCATTTATGGGCCCAAATCCTCCTTGCAGAAGTGGAGATAGATGTGAACTCCTCATTCAGGACCCCCTTCCTCCCTCCTGAAAAATTGCAAGCCAAATGAGAAAAAAACAACTTAAAAAAATAATCTGTACCTTCCCGAAGTCAGAGAGAGAAACAGAGACTTGTGCCTGTTTAAAGTCAGGTTCTGTCAAAGCCAAAGGGATTTTTGCTTCAGTGGAAATGGAGTTGATCCAAATGCAGAGTAGGAACGTAGGAAGAAAAGTGTGTGCAGGGAAAATTAGGGAGGGCAAAGTATGAGATTGCCTTTGAAAGGTTAAATTAAATTAACACTTGAAGTATCCTGGGTTTTGTTTCTGCCTCTGCTCTATTTCCTTTGTCAATTTAAGCAAATTACTTCATCTGTTAATTAGGGTACATCCAGGTTATGAAGCATATAGCGAAGTGAGACATGAGTGGAGTGTTGTTTTTCTGTTTTGT
>VYZU01017563.1:0-19510 GCA_013401355.1 Ceyx cyanopectus | reverse complement strand
AGCTTTCCCTTCTGAAATGAACTATATGAGTCAGTTAAGATGCTTTTCTTCCTTTTTTTTTAACCTTTTCTAGTTTTAAGATCTAGTTCCACTTGTAACAAAACAGCTTCAGCCTCCACTCCAGGACTGTTGCTGCTTAAGATTCTTATCAGACACTAAAGAGAAAAATAATACCAAATACATTTCATTTGTATTGCTGCCCAGGAGAGCCTGTGCTCCAAGAAAAGTTACTTCATCCTTTCAAAAGACTCCTCAAGCTGGAGCAGCCCTGACAGGTCCCTATCGGCCACCCGGCACCAGCATCAGGGCAGCACCCCCTGCCAGTCCAACACATGGTCACTGGGAGCTGCAGTATTGTCCTGCCAGGGATTTTTCTCCATCAGGATGACAGTACTTGGCTGGATCAGGTCCAGAGAATCTGGATGGTTTATGAAAAGCAAAGACTGAGATCACTGAGGTTTGTTTTGGCAATGGGTGACAGCAGGCAGAGCTGCCCGGCTGTGGGTGGCTGTACTGGAAGGTGCTGAGTAGGGAGCACACCCCAGCATGGTCCCGTGGGGTTGCTTGCACTGGTGGATCCCATCCCATTGCATCCCATCGCATCCCATTGCATCGCATCCATTGCATTGCACCCCATCCATTCCCATCCCTTTCCATCCCATCCCAGCCATACTACAGCTCCTCTGGGTACAAAAGCACTGGGGGAGGCAGGGGCCCTGCTGAGAGCTCAGCACAGGTGTCTGGATCTGGGATTTCAGTTCTGGCACAGCTTTTATTTAAGGGAGGCGTTTCTTCTCTCCCAGACAATTCAGTTCCAAATGGTTAAGTCACCAAGATTTTTCTGAAGAATTTTAACAAATCAAAAGCAGGAGCCATGACTGCGTGCCCAGAGTAATGAGTAACACGAAGTTAAAGCCACGCTTTGCACACAGTGTTGTGTTTGCATGGCCGAGAGCAGGAAACTTTACATCACTAGAACAATGCAGAGCCTGGATTTGACCTCCCCGAGTGCCACAGCCACCCAAGCACCTTTGAACTATTCCAGATGTTTGCAAAACACCAGAGGTATTTCTAATCAAAGTCCTTTCACCACTGAATATCGTAAATTGAAGCCTGGATTATTGCTTAGAGTAATTTGTGAGAAGAGCCGTCACATAGTATTTCTTCCCTTTACTGCAGCATATGCAGGCACTTTTATAGAAAACATAGCTGAAGTTTTTCTGTAACCTTAGGACTCATGAGATAAATAATGATCCAGATGTGGGCTGCATAATCCACATGTTGCTCAGCTCAACTGGGTCATTTATTGCAACATGCATTTTTCACTAGCTTTGCTAGAACTTGTCAATTTGTTAGTATTAAGGGTTTGAGAGTTTAAGCCAAATCATTTCTTAACCTCATTGAAATCTTCCCCTGGCAGTGCCAGCACCTGCAGGAGTGAAAGCAGGCAGATACCCGAAAGAAAAGTGCACTTTGCTGTACCCATTGTAGTTCCCCACCTGGCTTTAAAATAGTGCCTTTGACTTTTTAAAGCTATTTTCATAACGGGGCTTAGCAAGTTGCCTCACCTTAAATCACATTCAAAAAGCAACAAGAGAAATGCTGAAGTAGTTGACTCGGTCCAACACTCACCCCGAGCCAGGACCATAGAAGGAAAACTGCAGTGGGAAAGGCTCAGGAAACAGGAGAAAAGTTCCTATTGTCTGAGAGCTGCTCTGCACCCCCCACAAGTTAAAGACCAGAGTTCAGCCCCTGCACATCCATCCCTGTAAAGCAGCTCCCAGGGGACTCCCAGCAGGAATCCCAGTTCCTGTGACTGAATCTCCTGGTGAACCTTTCACCAGCTGGGTGCCTCCTGCAGTGCCCTGACACGGCAACCCTGCGCTGGGAGGGTTCCTGAACCCTTCCATGGGGTTAACAAAGTCCTTTCCCAAGCTGAGCCAATGCTCCAGACGGGCAAAGCACCACCTGTGACCTGGCACCACCAGTCCCAGCACCAGGAGAAGAGCAGAGTGAGGAACTGCAGGACATGGAGCTTGGAAGCTGCATCCAGCCCAAGCTTCTCACAGCAGCTCCTCCAAGGGCTCCAGCTGCATTACTCATCCCTTCCCAGTTTTACTGCTCTCAGCCATGTGGCAGGAATTCAAGCGGGTGGAGCCCTCTTCCCTCTGGAAATATCTGATAAAAAAATCCCTTCCCTCCCCCTTTTCCTTATCCCAGGCAGGATATGGGTGTGGGGCCGCAGTCACACAGGGCAGGGGGCTGTGGGGAGCCCCTCGAGCCCCTGCTCTGAACCCCAGCTCTTGGAGCAAGGGCTGACATGGACCTGGGGCCTCCTCAGCAGCTGGGAGCTCCTGGGGAGTCCCGCAGCATCCTGGGAACTGAGGTTGCTCCTGGCTCGAGTAGTTACGACGTGCAGCTCTCTAAAGGACATTAAACTCAAGTGGCTCTAAGTTGTAAAGCTCCTTTTCTTTTTTTCCCCCCCTGATTTTTAGAACTTTTCTAGGTTGTACAAAAGGAGTGAAAGAAAGAAAGAATGCTTTAAAATGACAAGAAAAACTATTATTTTACCAAACTGAGTTTTGCAAAGGAGAATAAAAAAAAAAGATAAAAGAATTAAAAAAAAAAAAAAAAAGAAAAGAAAAAGAGAAAGTGTTTGTATTCGGAACAATCAGAATATATACTCTTTTCCGTGTACGTGCTGAGACAAGCACAGGACAGATCTCCACGTGCTCTGTCATACCCAATTTTACCACCACAAGCCTCTTGCAGCATCGTGCTGCTGAGCAGGCAGAGAGGTCTGGAGTGGCCTGGGAGCATCAACTGCTCTGCAGACCAGAGATGTGCACAAACCTCCCTCCCCGACAGGCTTTGCCACTCAGCAGCTCCCCTAAGGATCAGGGAAAGCCCAGAAGTGAACTTTTCACACGCGATTCACTCTCTGGACGAGGCTGCTCAAGGCTCTGGGGTCCGGCTGCTCCTCGGTACCCGGCCTCCATCCTTCCCCCACATGGCACTGCAGACTTGCACCCAGCCCAGAGTGCCACGGGGTTGGGTTTTTCTCCCTGTAAAACACGTGGCTTTAGCTGAGGGTGTCCTGGGGGACAGGTGGAGGTCGGTCATCCCACCCTTGGCAACGCTTCCAGGAGCCAACCTGAGCAAATAAAAACAAACCCCAGAGTTGGGATTTCCATCAGGAGCTGCAGAACTGAAACCTTCACTGAATGGATTTGGACTCCCTGGAGAGGAGAGGAGCGTGCCAAGCCCCGAGGTGAGCTCACTAGTCCTGCTCTGCTCTGCACAGCAGCTACACTGCGCAGAAAGAAACCCTTTCCACTCCGACAGCTCTGGACTATCCTGCAGGAACGAGCAGCACTGGCAGGAGGAATGACAATTGGCAGCATTAAACCCCCCGTCGCCTGCTAGCTTTTGTCTTCACAAAGGCAAAGCTTTTTATCACTTTCGTATTACTTTGGTATTGCTTTTGCTTTGTACTACAATGAACTCGGGTTTCTCATTTCAGGTAAACACTGTTATCTTACCCCCTCCCTCCAACCCGCCCAGACAATCCTGTGCTTCATTTCTCTCAAAGAAAATCGTGTATTTTTCCCTTCCTGTAAAATCACCATCGACTGGAGGGTCAGGCACAGCAGCTCGGGTGAGCAACGTACCTTGGCAGCAAAGGGAACATCAAAGGAGCTCTGGGAAACAGGAGAACAAAACGCAGCAAATTCTTTCCCTAGATCTGGATGCTCCTGTTCGTGTGAGTGAGGAGAAATTACATTTGAGGAGACACCCGCGGGTTCCTGGCTCCTGTCCCAGCACACACGGAGTGCTGCTTCACTTTTTATTACTTTCTGGTTGTTGGGTTTGGGACAAAAAATGATGATATTTCCCTAAAATATAACTCTTTAAAAATTACTACCTTAGAGAAAAATCTCTGTATTATTATTATTATTCGCTTTTTCAGATGATGAATATTTGAAGAGCTGGAAGAGAGGATTTTAATATTTATGGAGATTCATTTGATTTTTCAGCAAACGTTTAGCTCCTACCACAAAACAAAAGTCAGGCTAATTTACACCGGTGCAGACTGAGAAACTGCTTGAACTGTGGCTGCACTCCCCAGCTTTCTGTGCTGCTCTCACATCCACTGGCTGAGCTGGGATGTTATAGGGAGAAATTCCACCCCAATTTCTCTCCTGTTCAGCCCAGCAGTGTGGTCCATCTGCAGCTGGGACCGCCCTGGCCGGGCCATCTGATGCAGTGCTGGCTCTGAAGTGCCACTGCAGGGTGGAAACTGCCATCTCCCCTAAACACTCCTCCAACTGCATCCCCCCAAGCTGCTCCCTCGGCAGTTGTCACGACTCTGCCCCATGCATTAGTCCCACTGTTGTTTCTCAGGGCTTGGAACCCTGTGCTGCAATCAATACTCACCAGCCAACTCCAGCACACAGAACACCATCCAGCAAAGCTGCCTCCACTTCATTCTCTTTAAACTTCCCCAGAACAGCATTCCTGCTCCCGGCACGGCTGGAGCTGGCTGGGACAGCTCTTGGGTTTTCAGTCCTGCAGCAGCTCTGAGCTCATGCAGCTTGGTTTTAGTTCAAGCCTTTGAGATCACTCGCTTGTGGGGTGGGTTTCTCTTCAGGGGTTGTGCTTATGGTTCAAGACTGTGAGGTGGAGTTTCTCCGATTTGATTTCACAGTTTTATATAGTTCATGGCAACCTCACTATCACTTAGGTAATTTTCTCCTCCCCACTTCCCTGCCAGAGCTTCAAAACAAACAAAAGCGGAACCCTCTCCCCAGCAAAGGAGCCCAAAGCCTTGCTGGGCTTAACTCTTTCCTGAGAGCCTCTTGCTTTCCCCTTGAAGTGAAGGCAGGGATGCAGTGAGCTCCAGCTGGAAGGAAGGAGAACAGTGGAGCCTGCTGCTAAACTTCCCTCGAAGCAAAGTAAACACAAGCTGATGAGAGAAGTTCAGACACCCCAGGTCCAGCCACAGCTGGTGAGCCCCAGTCCCAGGGCTGTGCTGTGGCCAGTGCCATGGAAGGGGGAACTCTGAAAAAAATGGTTTCAGAATCAGAAATTCTCTCAGCAAATTAAGCAAGGAACTCAAGGATGTGAAATCATCACTGACCTGAAGAGAAGTAACTCCATTAGCTTCACTAAATTGACTTTGGTCAAACAGAGAGCACAAATGAAATGGTTTAGTGAAAGTCTGGGGGACAGAAAAACCCACAGGCAAAAAACTTCTGCGTAAAAGCTGCAGCAGAAGAGGGACTCGAGACTAATAAATAACTTCCTGGAGCTCATTTCCATTAATAACACATTATAGAAACATTAAAAAACAGCATAGAAAGACTGACTTCAGTTTTATTACCAGGCTGAACTTTACCAAGTGGAAATAGTTGGTCCTGACTCTGGGTCTCCAGCGGCTGCACCACGGGCACACGTGGGAACAGCTCTGGACCTGGCAGGATGAGGGATGCTCTGCAGCAAGCAGGGCTGAGTCAAAGAATCCTAACATGGCTTCAAAGAAACATGAGCATCTCCAAGAGTTATGGTTGGTTTTAAAAATAATAATAATAATTAAAAAAAATTTAAACTTAGAAATACTTTAGTGTTTCCATTTCTTGATTTTTATGTCTGAGGACACCAAGGACAATGGAAATGTCTTAGTAATAATTTTGGCCTTTGAGAATAAATTAAACATAATAATAATAATAATAATAATAATAATAATAATGGGATATGGACACTTTGGAAACTAGCTTCCAGTTCAGTCTGAATTCATCCTCATTTAAAGCTGAATGATGCAGACTGTAAAGGAGTCATTGCTAACAGGATATCAAAAATGAGGTGGCCAGGAAAATAGCTATAGAATCACAGCCTTGCTCAAGGTAGCATCTTATTGTGAATAACCCCATTACACTTCTATAGTCGTATAGCTACAGCCAGCAAAAGGATTCAAAGAAATAAGAAAAAAATGATAGGGTAGAAATATGTACAAAGAAATCCCTAAATAGCATTTCCCGTATTGTTACAATGAAATTCCAGTAGCTTTTGTTTTAAGCATAGGACGGGGATTGGATGTGATGATGTTTAAAGGTCCCTTCCAACCCAAACCTTTCTGTGATTCCATGACAGGAAAATGTCTCTTGGAAGGAAACATCTGCAGCTCAGAAATGTGCTCTGACATCTATATAAAGATTTCCATTATGTTCAGTAATCCACTGCTGAATGGCAGAGCTACACACACAGCTCTAATACAGACCAGCACATCCCAGTTAAATATGGTCTAAAACCTGAGTGGATACAGCTCAGCTGCCTCCAACAGCTCCCACCAGGCATTTTCTCTTTATTCCTCTCTCTCTCACACACACACACAAACACATTGGGAAATGTGTGACTCGGGTTTGCAGGCAGAGCAGCTTAGAAAATAGATTCAAAAGATGAAATGAGAGAAGTAGAGGCAAAGGTCCTGCTTAAATAACAGATTTTTTTAATAATATACTTTTTTTTCATATTAAAGTGAGAATTTGGGTTGAATAACACAACTAAAAACCTACAGTTGAAATTTCCAAGTATCAGCCACTGGGAAGCCATAAGACCATCTGTTCATAAGACCAGCATCCTGAAAGGCACCGTGAAAAAGCTGCTGAGCTGCCTCTGACAGGGCAGGGCTCAGGATGAGAGCAAAAAATCTTAGAAACACCTAGAAATTATGTTCTGGCACTAAAAATGCATGACCTGTAGGAAAAGAAGAAACCAAACCAGCGTGTGCTGAGCCCCTTGTTTGCTCAGGAGTTGCAGAGAAGCTCTGGACCATGGTGCAGCCCCAGGGTGGTCCCCAGCAGTGGCTGGTCCCTTCTGTGCCCCCTCAACCCTGGTTTCCTCCCATTCTCCTGCAGCACTGCTCTGGGCTCCCGAATGAAAGAAACCACCAGAATCATCCGGGTTTGGCTGCTGGTTTTGTTTCACCTTTCAAAAACAGACCAAAAATAGAGACCTGGACTAAAAATAGATGACGGCCAGGTCTGCCAGACAGCGAGCACGGGATGCTCCTGGGTTTGGTTTCCAGTGGAAGTCAGGCTGCATTTAGATGGCATTCCCTGTGTCCAAGTGGTAGGGTTTCCTTAAGACTTATGCCCACTGTGTGCACATCAGGCTGTGCCTCAGAACTCATGTTCGGGTAGTGCCTCAGCTAAACTCAGCACAACAGCTCAGTCTGACACATCCTCCAATGAAGAGCCCAAATGAGTTACTTATGAAGATTATTCCTTAACTGAAAGCACTGTCTCCAGAGGATTTTAGGAGACCTAGAGATGTTTCCACCCATCCAACCACTCTGTTTCTTGATCCTCAGCTGTTGCTCCAGCACAGACATCATCGTGCTCCCCATCAGGACTCAAGGCAGAGGGGGTGGTGGTGAGACCCTGGCTGCCTCCAGCACAGCACCAGAGCTCCAGCAAGGCTGACCCAGCCTAACCAGGAGCAGGATGGGGTTTGGTGTCTGATGTCCATTCGTAATTCCAGAGATGCTGTGAAGTGGGCAAGCTCCTCAGCTGGGGGGTGTGTGTCTGTACAGCTCTAAGCATATTCCAAATAGTCAGGATATCCAGCAGAAACCAGGCTCTTGAGTTATTTCCTCCTGTTTGTTCAATGGGCGGAAGATAACACCTTTTTTTCATTCATAGTACTCTCCATTTCAACCTCTGTTTAAAGTGAGTTGAGCACATGGCAAACCTTAGAATTATTTCCTCCTTTCAGACCCCTGACAAGTTTTTATAGTTAAACATTTGCAGGCCAAAGTAAGAAACATGCACTTGAATTATCTTGAAGCAGAGTGCATCAGCTGTGTAACATTAACAACGGCTGGGACAATTTCAACTAAACATTTACAGGGATCAAGTGTCCAAGTTTCAAACAGCACAGTGATGAAGGCTTGTTCACATAGGCTGGGAATTTGCCCAAGTGTTTAAGGGTGATTTAATTTAATTGTGAACGATGCAATAGACATATGGCTAGGAAGTTATATGCCAGGAAGCATGTTTTCTATAAGTATTTTAGCAGGCAGATGGCATACAATAGTTTTGGGGTAGTCATTTCCTCACCTCTTAAAAGCTGCTATTTTAGACAGATGCAATAATTAGATTCCCACCATCCTCCCAGGACACCCCAGCACCACTGGCCAGAGGATATGCAACCTTAGAGGGCTATTTCTGTACAAAATCCCATCAAATAAATCAAACCTTACACTCACCTATCCATTGCCATTTCAAAGCAATTCAATGACTTTCCCACTCCAATGGAAAGTGAGTGAGGTGGACACTTTACAGTGGCACTCCCACCACACGGGCACATGGGAGCACTTGGAGCAAGGCCACCCTCCCCCCTAAAACCACATGTTTTACATCTCAACCCTCAGCCTTAGCAACCAAACTGCACCACTTCCCAGACAGACCAACACATTCTGGAAATCACTGCCCCTCTGTGAGAAGGGCTGTGGGAGGTCCAGCTTCTGGGAGCAGTACCAGCATCCCTGGGCCTGGAGGGGGTGAGGGAGCAGAGGATGAAGCTGCAAATAAAGTGCTGTTTGAGTGAAGCTTTGGTTATTTGTCCTAGGAAAGCTTCTAAGATGCTGTTGGGATGACAACTTTGTGTTAACAGAAATACTTTCAGGTGTAACCCAGAATGCTGTGTCCAGTTTGGGGCTTGCTGATATAAGAGGGACAGGGATCTACTGGAAAGAGCTCAATGGAGGCTGGAGGATGATGAAGGACTTGAGCATCTCCCCTAAGAAGAAAGGCTGAGGGAACTGGGGCTGTTTAGTCTGGAGAGGAGACCATCATTTGTGCAAGAACACTGCCTTTCTGCACCACTGTTCATCTAGGTGTTTGTATTCTTTGTCTTATTTAAATACAGTTCTCAGAAGTAGAGACCAAATATATATATCTTTTTTAACTTTGGCAAAGCCTTGCCTCTTCAAAATCTTTTCAACTGCACTTAATGGGTGCCTTGCTATTTATTACCCCCTTGCACAGCCACTGCTTGTTCATTTACACTCAGAGTCATTCCTCAGGGAGACATAGTTAAAAAAAAAAACCCAAGAATATCAGACTTTTGATCTGTAGATCATACATCTTATTTTAAAAAGCTTTTTGGTAAAATAAAAAGAAGAAAAAAAAAAGCATGGTTGTTGCAGCTGTAACATACTGCTAATAAAAGTAGTATATTAAAACAAATTGCTTAGTATGATTATTCCACTAAAATCAATATCTTCAAATAATAAAGCAGATATGGAGCAGACACATGACTAGGTTCAAGCAAACCATCTGGTGGATGGAGCACTGCACAGTTTTATGCCTTAAACTTTTACTTCAAGATTGTTGGTTCAAATCTAATCAAGGCTGCTCTCATTTGCTACCTTCTGTCTGTTCAGCACTTCGTAGGATATTACTAGGGCTTTAATCTAGTTTTAAGGGGCAGGCTACAAATGTAAATCAAGTCACTTAAGCATTTTTCCATGAAACTGTTCCCCAGTTGCATATTTTCCGCAGCAATCCCGGAGATTGAATGAGTCAGAAGGAGCTGCCTTCAAAAACAAGGCGAGAATCAAAAGCCAGAAGCCTACAAAAAGCAGCAGCTTTGCTAAGTTGCAGGAACAGAGGCGTATGTGTGAAGAAAGAAACTCTGGCAGAGGGTGGGTGAAGAGCCAGAAGATGCTGGGCTGGAGCTGCTGGTGTGACCTGGAAACAGTTTGCAGCAGATTGAACACTGAAAACCAAGCAGAGAACCAACTACTCTGGCACAAGTGGGAAACAAAAACCTTTGTGGGTTTGAAAGTAATTCCTGCTGGTTTAGTGACAGAAAGAATGGGATGCAGGGAGATGATATCCCACCTCCAACTGGACAGGGCAGCACCAGAACCTCCTGCCCTTCATGAGCCCACATCAGTGAGAGCAAGCAAACCGAGCTGGGGATTCCTTCAAGCAGGGCTTTGGAGATCCAGCTCTCCCTGGGGCCAGGATTGTGCCTCAGGAGGAGGGAACAAGGTAATCACCTCTGCAGGATGTCTCCATGTCCCTCCTGCCTGCACCAGCTACCAGTGACCTCCCAGCAGTGGGGTTTAGAGGGCTGCTGGTGGGGCACTGGAGTCACGAAACACCCTCAAGATCTGTTTTTTGTTTGTTTTTCCTGGAAATACACACTTTTGTTTGTATATACAAAGGATGACAAGTAGCTGTAGCAACAGAAGGAAACAAACAGGAGAGGACAGAGAGGAACTAGTCATATTTCTGTACCCATCCATCACTACCTTGGGACTGTATCAGAGACTCATTAACCTGGCTGATTTCATTGACTGCTTTTCATCCCTGCACTGTCTGAAGGACCTAACAGTAATAAACAGCAGCACCACAACACACCAATAAAAATCATTAAAGTATGTCTCCTAATTTAGTACAAAGATTAGATTCTGCATCCAGGTCTGCAGACTGCTGATTGCAATTTATTTCTCCAGTTTATGGATGTGGTATGAACATGCAACCTGGATTCATTGCTTGGCCCTTCCACCATCCATCAGCAGGACTGTAGCAAGTCCATCCCCTTGACACCCCAAGTGAACGCTACCCAAGATTTATGAGATGCTTAATTTAAACTTTAACTCTGAATAAATATTATGTGCAATACAGTTCATTTAAAATGCAATCAAATTATTTAGGTTGGAAAAGACTTTTCAGCTCATTGAGTCCAACTGTTTCCCCAGCACTGCCAGAGCACCACTGAGCCATGTCCCTCAGCACCACACTCTCTTGGAAACTTCTCCAGGGGTCACAGGGACTCCGTCCCTGCCCTGGGCAGCCTGGGACAGGCCTGGACAGCCCTGGAAGGGAAGAATTTTTTCCTATTGCCTGCTTTTACATGTTTAATTTGTTGTGTTTGCAAACAGACTTTAAATACAGACACCTAATGGGTTTTCTTGTTCATTCCAAGTCTGTAAACAGTTCAAATGCTGGAAGCCCTTCAGAGTTCAGATGCTCCTGCTGAGCATCTGCTCTGCCCATCTTAGGGCTGGGTGGTGGGAGTGGGGAGGTGGTTTGAGGGTGCTGAGAGCTCACTTTTCCTTGCTTTCCAGGGAAAACACCCTGACTGGCTGTAACTTCTGTAGAGTAAGTGCAGGCTACCAACTACAGTGTATTTCTCAGAGAGAAACCAGAGCTGCAAGTAGGAAATAACAAAAGAGCTTTTACTGTGAGCAAACACCAGGGCATTGCCAGGTGCTGCTGAAGCATCAGACAACACATTCTGATAGTTTAGCCTCTTCTGGCAGGTAAATCAGGAGGAAAAAAAAACCAAAGGTGAGACCATAGGGGTTAAGCTAAGGACAGTTTAACAAACCAACACAAAGAGAGAAGATAACAACAGTGCTAATGACATGATAAACAAAGCAAGGGGTGGACTCTACTTGTCCCGAGGTGCTGCTTACCTTTCTCTGGCCACACCACAGCAGATGGAAAACAGGCAGAACCCCCCGACCCACCCCTCCCCTCTTATAAGGGCAGGACCCAATGGCATCAACCTCCCATTGGCTGCCTCGGTTGATTATCCCACTGCGGCCCCTCCCAGCTGCTTGGGCCCAAACAGAGCCCAGGAGAGACTAAAACTCAGTAGTAGCAGCAGTAAAAGGTGTTTGTATCAGGACTGGGAAGGGCTCTCACCTCCACCCTGACAACTGCTGGTAACAACCTGATGCTGTTTTCCACCTGGGAAATGAGAGGTCCCAGTTACTCCCTTTGTCAAAGGAAGGTTTGTTTGAATACCCAGACAGGAGCATCCTCCCTCATTACCAACTCCTGCTGCTCCTGACCCACTGCATGGGAGGCTGTAACAGCCCACATTCAAAATACCCTTTTGTTTTGATGTTAAAGTCGTGTCCTTGGTCTTAGAGTGAGAAATGAAACGAAAGCATAAGAGCCACTGCTTCAGTTATCTCCTGAAGAGAAGGATGCAACAGCAAAACTATTTCAACTGCAGTGCTAGATGACCTGAAAAAAAAAAATGACAGGGCTCTGCTAACAGTTATGAGCACACAGCTAAATTCAGACACCACTTATTTATTGATGTGTTTGTACAATAGGAGTGGCTGGGAAGGCTGCAGACTCCCAGATACCTTCTGATGGCACATAATAAGCACAGACAACACAGACCTGCAGTGAATAATAGAACAAAAAGCTTCCAGTATCACTGAAAAAATCAAAGCGCATATGCAATCAGCTGCTACCCAGTTAAACCTCCTGGGAAGGGGAGTGAGGGGCACCGTGTGAGCCAAGCTCTTGCCAGGAAGGAGGTGCATGTCACGGGACAGTTGGGTTATGATACAACCATCCCACGGTGTTAGTGTTTAAAATGNCAGCTCCTCGGCCACAGAAAGATCACACTCATGCCCAGACACACTGGGGATGGTCCCAGTGCTGCTGGTCCCCTCAGGGATGCAGCTGGACCAGCCACAGGGCTATGGTTAAATCCTCCCATTCCTGGTGTGGAAATACAAGTGATTTCACCCTGCAGGATGAGTTCTGTGGGACCTGATCTGGGTGACCCTGCTCTGGCTGGGGGATTGGACTTGATGATCTTTCAAGGTCCCTCCCAACCCCAAACATTCTGTGATTATGTGAAGAAATCCAAAACTGATAAGAAAAAAGACTTGTTATTCCCAGTCCCTCCGTGGACCCCACACACCCACCCGTGTTGCTGTCTCCATTTGCACATCTGAGCAGTGGTACAGCGGGTCCACATGCCCTCTGAGAGCCTGGACACAGCCTCCCTGCCTCCCAGCACCAGCATCCCCAGGCAGCAGCCCCGAGACACAGTGTCCTTCCACCACTCCCCTCTGCCCACTGGTAATGAACACTGTGTTTTCTTCAATTACATTTTTCTTTCAGGTGTTTTTTCTTCTTAGCTCCATCAAATGTGTTTTCCCCCTGCGGTACCAGGCTGGAATTACGGCTGCTGAAGGTCCTGACACGGTGCAGAACAGCCTGTGTCAGCTGTTTTGTGAAGAGCAGAAATCTCTGACACAGGAATGTTTCTGGTTTGTGCTTTTAGAAAATCTTTTCTGCAAGGATCTCGAGCAATTCTAGAATCACAGAATGGTGGGGGCTGGAAGGGACCTCTGGAGATCATCGAGTCCAACCCCCTGCCAGGTCACCCAGGGCAGCCCACACAGGAACAGATGCAGGTGGGGTTGGAAAGTCTCCAGAGGAGACTCCACAGCCTCTCTGGGCAGCCTGGGCCAGGCTCTGCCACCCTCACACTGAAGAAGTTTCTCCTTATGTTGAGGTGGAACCTTCTCTGCTTCACCTTGTGAGCATCACCTCTCACCCTATCACAGAACACCACTGAAACTGATGAGGAAGAGCAGCATTTACTTTGTGTTCAGAAGCTCAGAAAGACAAAATAGAATAAAAACCAAACAAACTAAAACCATCAAAGCCAAACAAATTGTGTTGTATTCCAGGGATATATTCTAATCAAATACTTACAATAGATACAGTAAGGTATTGTGTAAAAATGTATGTGAAGTATATTCTGAGTAGAAGGCTTCCAATTTTAATATGATTTTAAGGTTTTGAGGTGGCAGCCACAGAAGAGGTAAAAGATAAGAGAAAGAATGATTCATTCTCAAGCAAATATTGTCTCCACTGTGGAATACATTCTATGAATGGGTGTGGTTAAGAAACACTCATCACTAAGACTTTAAAGGAAATATTTCTCCCATCATTGCTGCTTGATAAAGTTAGTGAACCTCTTGAAGGGTACTTCAGAGATTTCCAAACAGTCACATGCCTTTGAAAGTCAACAAAAAGTTCATGTTAGTCAACTACAAATGATACAAATAAGTTAATTAAATTCTTGATAACTAAAACTAGAAAATGGGGGGGACAGTGACCTTGGCTGTGCCTGCCGGAGACCGACAGAATTCACACTGCTAATTTGAGAAGAATATTACAAGTCAACTGGGGTTTTTTTCCCACCTCTAAAAACTTTTCCTCTGACCCTTTGGGACACCAGCTCCTCTGGGCAGCATTTGTAATCCCGGGGTGAGCAGTGGTGATGGGAAGGGACTCTGCATCATTTAGCTAAAGCTCTGGGGGTGCCACGGGGCAGGCGATCGATGCACAGAGGCCGACGCTCCATTACTTACAAGATGTGCTTCAGAGAGAGCTTTGGCCCCTCCTGGGACCTCTCCTGGATGGTTTCAGATTAATTGTTACGGGTTTGTTGGTTTGTTTTTATGGAAGAAAGAAGATTTGTTTGCTTGCTTTTCCCCCTGGAGTTTTAGCATCATCTTTTCTCATTAGGATGGTGGCAGGAGGTCAATCGAGTCCCTGCTCCGAGTGAGACTCCTCTGTAATTTGGAAGAGAAACTTTCAGAGCTGCAGAGTTCAGGGCACCTTTTCCAGCTTGTCACTCTGTGTTTCAGAACAAACTGCAGACCACTCAACCACCTCCCCATCACCAGCTCCTTCTGTAAACACAGAAGCTTTATCTATTACCAGAGAGGAATCCAGGTTCTGCTGCTCTCCAGGCTCAGGTTGCTGGCTCAGTGGTCTCCCAGCCACGCTTCTGGGGGCATTTTGTTATACCATGCACAGGAACAAAGCAAGGCAGAACACTCCCCCCTGCCAAACTGGGGCTGCTTTGCTGAGCTTTGTCAGTCTTTCCTACCCAGAGGACAGGTCGAGAGCTGCCTCCCCCTTCCTCTGCCCATTCTCCTTGTCATCATTCTCTCTGGTTTTTGGTTTTCTTAATTATTTTGGAATCTAGAGAATAATCTGTCCTCAAATCCTGCAGAACAAATTGAATGTCAGGTTTTCAAGCCATTCTAATAAGGCAGATGGTATCACGAGCCTGTAAATCTCCTCCCAACTTCAATGCATCTAAACGCTGACAGATTATCCATTAATGGGCAGATTAATCCTGAACAGCAAAAACAGTGGGAAGGAAAATACTTGCTTTTGTCTCCATAAGAGGGAAAATGAACACACTAATATGTACAACTCACAGGAGAGATGCAGCTCCATCCATTATGAGCACATGGAGCAATGGGCAGAGCCCAGAGGTGCTGAGTACCAGGCAACAGCTTCCTCCAGCTGCCCAGTCCTTGCTGGGACCAGGAAAATAACTTTATGATGGAAGATACAAAGCTGACTGTCCTGCTTTACCCAAACAGACCAAATAATTGTCAGCATTCCTGATTATTTCCCTCCCCTCAGAGCTGGGACAGGACACAGCCTTCCCACAGAGCCTCTCCCTGACAAGAGCTATTTTGCTGACATCCCTTTTTTGTCCCTTTTTTTTTTTTTCCTCAGGCTCAACTGCAGCAAGTGTGACTTGACTGGTCATTGTATAGCCAAGTAAAGGATTTTGGGTCTTTTCTGTGGCAAACAGTGGCCCACCCCCCAGTTCAGTGTCCCCTTCCTCATGTCACCCCCTCCTCTCCCCGCTGCTGATTTGCTTGGCAGGTGTGAAATATTAATTGCCTCACACGGGAGCTCAGCTCACTGTCTGTCGCATTTGACTGAAATATCATTCTCTGCTGCAAATATAATTACTGGGGGTGTGGGGGTGGATTTTAAAAATAGCCTCTCTCCTGTCTGTTAATTAGGAGCCACGCTTTGCTACACAACGAGATATTTTGGTTAATTATAAAAAGGGGGGGGTGGGGGAAAAAAAAAAAAAAAAAGGACAAATTTGTCACGTCTTTTGTTTTCGTTCCAGCGTGTCTGCTGGTGACAGCCCTGCTGGGCTGTGATGGACTGCTCAGCTGACAGCACCAGCTGCTCCCTCCCAAAACGGGGAGGGGGTCAGTGCCGGGGACATGCGGGGGGAGCTGCTCCCACCTCCCGTCACAGCAGAGAAGTTTAAACAAAGGAAAGAGGGTTTCAGTCGGGACCGAGCCACAGCCAGATGTTTAAGGCTGCTTAAACACTGGGAATCAGCCAGATGTGTTGGCTTGAGGCTTTCTGGGCTGCAGCTCCAGCTTCTGAGGGACCCTCTCGTGTCCACCCTCTGCTAGGGCAGGTGACACAGCAGAGGTGGCAGGAGCACCTCCTTCCCCTGCCATTCCCAAAGCAAGCACCCCATCACCACACCAGTATTCATACTCATTTCTGCTTTGGTTCTTGAACAAAAAAACCCAAACTCACAAACCCAGCATTTCCTAGGTGCCAGTGCAAATAGAGGAGAGCAATGACAAGTCTGGAAATGGCAGATGAAAGTGCTAACAAACCTCCCCTTGGCCTCATGTGCTAATTAAGACCGTGTTTATAAACCTCCAGAAGAATAAAGATCAATAGAGCTGCTGCATTCCCAGGACCTGCTTGAAACCTGCCAGGCAGCAGATGCAGCCCAGGAGAGGGAAGGACCAAGAAGAGCTTTGTCAGTCATTAAATTCCTGCTCACAGAAAGCAGCACCCACCCTTGGCCCATGCCAGATACAAGACACTGTTCTGGGTTAACTGAACTTACTGTAGCAGCATCCTGGCAATATCAAGAAGATCCCATGGGCTTGGGGCTGTGCTGGGGTATCAGGGCACGAGGAAGATGCAGAGGAGCCAACCATGGCAGGAGCTCAGAGCCAGCACACAGTTAGCAAAACTTTTGTGCTAAGATGCATTGATAGAATGTTTCATAATTATTTATGTAATTATCCAGCGTTTCAAAGAATCCCTGATAACAGCTTAAATTGATGTATTAAACAGGCACAATAATTATTCCAACAATATTGAGTGCTGTTCTGTCAAATAATCGTTTCATGTATGTGAAGAAAGCTTTCAGAAATAGCACCATAATTCAAGATTCAACCAGATTAATGACAGAAAAAATCCACATCCTTTTCCCGAAGACAGACAGAATTTTGTGTATGGAAAATTAACAATGGATGCACAGAGTATGTATGGAAGCATCATACATCAAAACCGGTAAGAAATAATAGAAGGAGGAGTGGGAAAAAAAAAAAAAAAAAAAAGCACTTCTTTAGCCCAGAATAACTGTGCAAGGCTCACCCTGCTCAGGAACTTCTTCAGGTAACAAAGAAACTGGGAAGAGAAAATGTTGCCTGTAAGACAACAGCCTGGGTGGCATCTCTGTGGCCCAAGCTCCATCCCAAGCCAGATCCATATTGTCCTCACAAGGCTTAGTCTTCACTCAGTAGTAGCTACTCAGGAAAATAATATTACTTTCCAATACAGCATGGGAAAATCCCACCAAATGACCTGCAGCAAACCACCTTCTGCTGATACCTCAGTAACAAAGAGTGGCCCAAAGTTTATAAACTTATGATGATAAAAAGAAAAATAAAGCCCAGTAAAAATCCACGTGAATGATTGAAACTGTAGCTCATTATAATGGACGAAGGGAGCATTTATTTTCAGTGACATGGGAGCAGAAAAATGGCAGAAAAATGATACTGAGGCAGAACAATGAATTCATTGTGATAGAGAAGCATGAAGTTTATCACTTTCATTACTACCCTGATTTTCTTGTGCCCCCAGTTTAGAGACCAATACATCAGGGAGGGTTTCTGATGCTTCATCCCTGCTGCTGGAACCTTCTCAGACACCCACTGGGGCGGGTGCTTAGTGCCCTTTCTGCCAAAAGCAGGGGGTTTGCAGTGGCCTCTCCTCCTCCTTTCGCAACACAGAGCTTGGAGACAACAATTTGGAGCTGGGACAGAAGGCAAGCTCAGGATTTACAAGGGTCCCACCCTTGGACACGTCCAAGCTGAGGGTGTGATGCTGTTGCTAATGATCAAAACCAGCTGCTAACTGCCTGAGCAGGAAGGGGACTCGAGTTTTTCTTGATTGTAGGATCCTTCTGCCCAGATCTCTGGCTCAGGAGGAACCTACCACAGTGGCCATTGTGCAGAAGCAGGACAGGCTTCCACTGGAGAGGACCACGAGCCCTGAGCAGGGAGCCGGTTGCCACCAGCCTGCTGCTCTTGCTGTTGATGGTGCCATTTCTGCTCTCCTAGGGGGGAGGTTTTGAGCGAACACTTTGCCCATAAAACATGACAGTGTGATGTGCTGTGTGCGAGTGACATAACTTTTATCAAGGGGAAATTTAAGGCTTAAGTGCCTTTAAAACGCTGGCATCTCTCACCATATGTGCTAGCTCTTTTTGAATATTACACCCATTATCTGTAATCCTTTTTTGCTCTTGGAGAAATATTAGCATGTACTTTTCTCCTCGTCAATCACTTTTTTTGACCTTTGCATCATCAGCCGTCTTTAAGAAGGTCACATTTATTCTGATGTCTCTGCCTTCCAGAGCCTCCTTCCACTTAACTCTACCACAAAGCCAGCCTAGAAATTGGATTTTTTTGTACATTTATACAGCGTGTTCCCTTTGGGGAATTCGAGCTGTTTCCAACTCAGTACAGAGGCTCCTGTCACTCAGCAGAGAACAGCAACTCACCAGGGTGGAGATGCCTGCACAGACTGGACCATGGAGACCCTCACAGTGAAAAAAACACTTTATGCCACTCATTTATCAAACCTTAACTTCTGCCACAGCAGCCACTGGTCCTCACAGAGTGGTGGCCTTAGCCCTGAGCTCCAGAGGGGGCTGCCACCCCAACATCTCCCTCAGCACCGCAGTATTGGTACCAGGGGCTGTCCCTTGCAGGATATCCCCAGGGTGCTGGGGTGCAGAGCATTGGGGTGACTCCAGGGACTGATCCACAGTCTCCAGAGCATTTTGGGGTAAGGACCACCCCACAGGCCCTCGAAACTTAACACCAAGTTTCTAAGTTCTCACACCTTTTCACGCTTCTTTTGCAAATGAGGCCTTAAAGCTCAGAAGCAGAAAAATACATTCTGGCCTTACAACCAGGACAAGCTTTTCAGATGAAAGCCCATTTACAATCCACTGCCTCTGCAGCTAGGTTGAGCTTTTGTTGTTGTTTACCATTTGCCCTGCTACCTGGCTACAAATCAGCATTCTAGATCACACTGCCTTGCAGAGACAGGACACCTCAGATAACGAGTCAGGCCAGACCCTTTGTTCTCCAGGTCACCACTGACATCTTTTTGACTGGAGACAAAAGATTGCATTTCATTGTCTGTGTGCACGGGGTCAGAAACACAATCAAGGTGTAAACAGAAGAAGCTGGACCAGAAGAGAGAGAGAAAAGTGCTTTACAAATAACGGTCCGATTTCTCTCCCCACCTAGGGCTCATCCTGTGCATCCTGCCGTTGTTTTATGTCCCTCCGACCCCTCCAAAGCCTGACCACCACTTCGACCCCAGCTCGGAAGTGATCTGCAGCGCCGTAGGAACTACTCCGGGAACTGCGCAGCCAGGAAAAAAGAAAATCTGGAAAAAGCCACTAGATGGCAGACGGACCGACGGGAGCTGGAGCATCGATCCCCCGCCTCGAGCTGGAGCATCTCACCTGGAGCTGGAGCATCCCTCCTAGAACTGGAGCATCCCTCCTGGAGCTG
>VYZU01017561.1:27149-43884 GCA_013401355.1 Ceyx cyanopectus | reverse complement strand
GTACAGAAAGGAGGAAAAGCTACAATGAAAAAAGCAGTAGCTATGAGGAAAAGGAATCTACTGTGTAAGAAATGAAGAGGAAGACAGAAGTGACTAACAAAGAGCATATGAAATAAGACATAGAAGAAATATCTTTGAATCATTATTTTTGTTTAAAAAACACACCAAAATCAGAACTTTCTGTTGAGTGTCAGATGCATTTTGTTACCATATTATCTGTTTAACAGAATCACTTGGAAAAGTATTAATGCTAATTCCAAAATACAAACTCAATTATTTTAACTAGCAGGCCAAATATATGTTATTTCAGCTTTCAGAAGTATATGAACTATAAGGAGCTCTAACATCTCTCCATTTATTACAAGATTTCAGTGCTGAGAACAGTTTGTTGAAGGAGACCCTGCACAATTTCCTTTCAGTGTTTGCAATGCATTGTATTCTTCTAATTATTTTGTTGTCTTATATCATTTGTTAAACTGCAAATTTAGGTGCCAAGCATAGTTTATTAATAAATTAATTTATCTCAGCAATACTTTTAAAATCTAGGGTAATTCTATTGTCTTCATCTTTATATTTNATATTTACAAATTATACCAGTGTCAACCCTGAGTAAAAGGGATGTCTTGCAAAATTCAGTTGGAATTCCTCCAAGAATAAGATCTTGCTGGTCTTCTCCTTTGGAAAACTGCTCAGTTGTTTATGTGACATTTTCACAGCATGAAGCTTGAGGCAAGATTTTAAAAAGCAGCCATAGAATCATAGAATGGTGGGGGTTGGGAGGGACCTCTGGAGATCATCCAGTCCAACCCCTCTTCCAGAACAGGGTCACTCAGGGAAGCCCACACAGGGACAGATCTGGAAAGTCTCCAGAGCAGGAGACTCCACAGCCTCTCTGGGCAGCCTGGGCCAGGCTCTGGCACCTTCACAGGAAAGAAGTTTTTCATCATGATGAAGTGGAACTTCCTGTGTTCCAATTTGTGACCATTATCACTTGTCCTGTCACCACTGAAAAGAGTCTGACCCTTCTACTTGACACCCACTCTTCACATATTTGTAATACATTCATCATGCCCCCTCTCAGTCTTCTCCAGTCTAAACAGCCCCAGGGCTAAACAGCCTCTCCTCATCAGAGAGATGTTCCAGTCCCCTCATCATCATTGTGGTTCTCTGTGGGACTCTCTCCAATATTTCCCTGTCTCTCTTGAACTGGGAAGACCAGAACTGGTCACAACAATCCAGATGTGGTCTCACTAGTGCAGAGTAGAAGGGGAGGAGACCCTCCCTGGACCCGCTGGACACACTCTTCATTGAGCCTTCCTGGCCACAAGGACCCATTGCTGCCCCCTGGATAACTTACTGCCCACCAGGACTCCAAGGTGCTTCTCTGTGGTGCTGATTTCCAGTGGGTCTACCCCTAACCTGTACTGGGACATGATGGTGTTCCTTCTCAGGTGCAGGATGTTGCACTTGCCCTTGTTAAACTTCATGAGGTTTCCCTTTGCCCAGCTCTCCAGCCTGTCCAGATCTGGTTGGATGGCAGCTCAGCTCTGGTGTGTCAGCCACTCCTCCCTGTTCTGTATCACCAGCAAACTTGCCTTTTTTGAAGACGAGTGACACTGGCTTTCTCCAGTCCTCAGACACCTCTCGGGTTCTCCATGATCTTTCAAAAATGATGGAGAGTGGCAGAGCAACACCACCAGCAGCTCCCTCAGCACACGTGGGTGCATTCCACTGAGGCCCATGGATTAGGACCTGTAAAATTCACCCAAGTGATTTCTAACCCAGTCTTCATAGAGCAGCGGAGAGTCCTTCTTTACTTCCAAGGTCTGGGATTCCTAAGGGCTGGTCTTAGCAGTGAAGACTGAAGCAAAGAAGGCATTCTCTGCATCCTCTGTCACCAGAGCTCCCACCTCATCCAGCAGTGGGCCCATATCTGAGTTATGAGTAGGGCTGGATTCCTGCAGCAGGTTTCAACAACCCACATGCACCTCTGCTTGCATGTTTAGGAATTCTGTTTAATGTGTAAGTCACATACTCTGTCAGACCAGATCATAATGCAACTCTAGCAGAACATTCTCCTTTTTTACCACATATGCAATATCATGTAAAGTTGGGATGTTAAGATTGTTAAAATGAGCCTTTCTAAAAAGTGATATATCTAGTGATGGATTTTTCATAAAAACTCCTGTTATTTACTGCTGGATCCTAGGAGTGGGTTGAGGAGAAAACCCATTTCTGTAGCTTAGCTCTTGAAGAATTCTGTGCACAAGTGTGCACTCTGAGAATACAATATATTTCCATAGGGAATTGGTCAAGATTTTCTGCACAATGCCAAGGAAAATATAAAGCATTTGAAATAAACCATCACTTTATTTTTTTACCTATTTGAAAGTCCAAAGACAGGGATTGTTTGCTATTCTCTTTTCATCAATCTTGAGCAAAGGCCCACTGCTCCAGAAATGAGGGAATCTTTTTTATTTATATCATTTCCCACCCTAAGAAATATCTTTGAATCATTATTTTTGTTTAAAAAACACACCAAAATCAGAACTTTCTGTTGAGTGTCAGATGCATTTTGTTACCATATTATCTGTTTAACAGAATCACTTGGAAAAGTATTAATGCTAATTCCAAAATACAAACTCAATTATTTTAACTAGCAGGCCAAATATATGTTATTTCAGCTTTCAGAAGTATATGAACTATAAGGAGCTCTAACATCTCTCCATTTATTACAAGATTTCAGTGCTGAGAACAGTTTGTTGAAGGAGACCCTGCACAATTTCCTTTCAGTGTTTGCAATGCATTGTATTCTTCTAATTATTTTGTTGTCTTATATCATTTGTTAAACTGCAAATTTAGGTGCCAAGCATAGTTTATTAATAAATTAATTTATCTCAGCAATACTTTTAAAATCTAGGGTAATTCTGTTGTCTTCATCTTTATATTGCTCTGATAAAATCAGTATGTCAAAAAGTGGATGCTAAATACAGAAAAGTAGTCTAAAAATGTAATTAAAACACGCTAAGTAATCTTAGACAAGTATAAGAACAGTCAATTGCTTAGATGGAGATAAAAAAGCTAATATCCAGTAAATAGTAACAGGGATGATATTAATAGTACAAGAATATTTTAGTTTCAGTTGTTGTAGCACCATCTACAATTTGCTTAAATCTTTACTTGCAATTTATTCTGCCATCAGTTTAATAACACAGCAAGGCAGAAGTTAGTAGATGCTTTACCAGATTGCTGTCTGAGCTGTATGGAGTCTAAACTGAGCTCTCATTTTCTCTACTCTTAAAGATGTCATTCAGTTCTAATCCACAAGTCCACTGCTGCTATTTACATTACAGCAGCATCTGGAGACTCCCGTTTTATTATACTGAGAGTTACCCAGGTAGTTAATTCCATTCTTTGGTGTAATAAATAACCCATGTGGTAGTGTGTTCAGAAACTTGCTATTGTGGTTTTGCCATCATGGCAGAAAAAATGCTATAAAAATCCAAGTTTTGAGAACAGTCAGTATTGGAGCTTCTCCAGGATGTTTGCTAAGGTAGGGATGAACAGTTTTGTGAAGCAGGTGTGAAGTGTGTTTTTCAGGCCAGGTAAAACAAACACTGTCACTCACAAACTTGAGGAGGGAGAAGCTCATTTCTGGAGTTGAATCTGGAGCTTTGTCTGCTTTCTTTCTTTCTTTCTTTCTTTCTTTCTTTCTTTCTTTCTTTCTTTCTTTCTTTCTTGTTTTAAGACAAATAATAGGGAGTGAAATATTTCTTGGTAGTTTTTCTGACCTTTCTCAGTGATATTACAAGGTAATTTCACTAGAAATATTAAAGATAAATAAGTGTATTACTTCCTGTTTTTATTAAGACAAGTGAGGACAAAAGGCAGCACAAACTATTTACTTCATGGGCAAGAGGGGAAGTGCACTGAGATTTTGTTATTATTTCATTAACTCTGATTAGTTTCTGAGTGTTGAGAGGAGGACTTTTCCTCAATAGACTCACTGAAAGGACATTCAACCTCTAGAGCTTTTTTTTTATTGGTACATAAATGGGAACACGGTAACCAGTGAAGCAGAAAATACAGATTTGCTGGCTGAGCTTGCTTCAAATGACAGTGAATCTGAATCTTGGGTACAGCGACAGAGTCTTCTACTGTCATGTGGCTCTCATTCCAGGATATTTCAGTAGCTTTCTTAATTAAAACAAAATGTCTAATCTTCTCTGGATCTCAAGATTAATCTCTTAGGTCAGGGTCTTGTTATCTGAGTTCGCTCTTCTTTCTCTCTCTTGACAATGGTCATTTGCCTCCCCAGGAGACACAATTTTCCCCTTTTCTGCAAGCACTTCAATACCACTCTGTATACAACCTGCCTCTGAGCCTTATAGAATCATGGAATTTTCAGGGATGGGAGGAATCTTAAAGCTGCTCCAGCTCCAACTCCCTGCCATGGCAGGGACACCTCCCACCAGAGCAGGTTGCTCAGAGCCCCATCCAGCCTGGCCTGAGAAACTGCCAAGGATGGGGCTGCCCCCACCTCTCTGGGCACCCTGGGCCAGGATCTCACTCCCTCCTGGGCAAGAAGAAGAAATTCTTCCTCATGGCTGAGCTGAATCCACCCAGCTCGAGTTTGGATCCATTCCTTCCAGTCCTTCCCACAGCCTCAAATTTTCCTCCCCATACTTCCCCTCAGATCCTGGGAGCCAGCAGAAGGTCTCTCCTCTCAGAGGAAGGATCTTCCAGTACCTTCCTTTGTGCTGCCTAACAATGACTTTTTAATAGGACACATCATACATACAGGGAACTAAGAAGTTAATAGATGCCATCCATTCAACAAAGCAATATGTCAGTATCACAGAGTATTAGGGGTTGAAAGGGACCTTGGAGATATGATGGGGTGAATTCAAATTAGTAGCAAATTCCTCTCTCTATTTTGTATCTTGGTGGAGAGTTTGGGCATATTAAGTGTTGCAAGATCTGGTTTAACTATGGCTTGATTTAATAAAAAAGGAAAAAAAAATAGTAAAGAAAAGCCTAGTGTTAAATCTCAGAGGAAAGGGAGAAGTTTTCATATGTTTTACAGAATCACAGAATGTCAGGGGTTGGAAGGGGCCTAGAAGATCATCTAGTCCAACCCCTCTGCCAGAGCAGGGGCACCTAGACCAAGTCACCCAGGAACAGATCCAGGTGGGTCTGGAATGTCTCCAGAGCAGGAGACTCCACAACCTCCCTGGGCAGCCCCTGCCAGGCTCTGCCACCCTCACTGGGAAAAAGTTCTTTCTTGTGTTTCCCCTCAACCTCTTGTGCTCCAACTGACTCCCATTGCCTCTTGTCCTGTCACTGGATGACACTGAGCAGAGTCTGGATCCATCCTCCCTACACTGCCCTGAACATATTGACAGACACTGCTGAGCTCCCCCCTCAGTCTCCTCTTCTCCAGGCTAAAGAGCCCCAGCTCTCTCAGCCTCTCCTCAGCAGGGAGATGCTCCACTCCCTTCAGCATCTTGGTTTCATTGTTTATATAATGTATTTCTGTAGATTTTTTCCACGGGTGGTATTACAACACTTCTGTGCTTCTACTATACCAGCCATGACTTATCACCATGATAACACTTTAGCCAAGTTTTTCTGTTGAATATTTTTAATTATCCATATACCCTGATCTTTCTGTGTTTCTTCCATTCCCAAGATGCAGGGCAAAACAGTCATTTATTGTAGCCAGTAGAGAAGAGCAAATGAAAAATATTGATTGGATTGGTTTTTCTTAAGACATTTGGCTTCAAATTTCATACAGTCTATGTTAGATTAGAGAGGCTTTTGTCAGAATGAATCAAAATTTGAGTCATTAAGTAGTTTTGGCTTTAGAATAATTATTACAATTAAATTATATATCAGTATAACATGGTTCAATATTGGACAGTCTGAGGACGATAGGGGAGTAATTATAATCTGACAGCTGAGTCAGCTGTGAAAGGTCAGAGCCACCATCACTGAAACCTTTGTTTCTGTAAGAGAAACTCTGCTTTGGAAAATAAATAAGCATCTTAAAGGAAGGTTTCATGTTGGAAAGGGTCAATATTGGTAGGGAGTGTGAGGTTAGACATTCCTCTCTTGTCTCTGACATATGGGAAGCACATTAAGCTGTTGTTCACTGGTACAACCTAGCATAAAGCAGTGATTTTCTACTTTTATATGCATTAATTGCATGCTTGTGATGTCTAATTGCTTTCAGTCTTGTTCAAGAAACAATGCATTGCCTGCAATTTTTTATTTGTTCTGGACGTTCTTTACAGCACAGGTTTGCTATAAAAATATTCACTGCATTTACAGGTTGAGCTTTAGCTGTTCTTGTAATATTTTATCCTAATAAAACCAGGAAACAAATTTCCTTAAAATACATTATTATATTTAGGCTCTGGCTTCACTGAGGAGATCAAGTACAGCCTGTTTCTTGGCCATTTACAGCACTTCATGAGAGGATCTTCATCTCTCCGCTGCTCCTGCTGATTGCCAGATTATCTTTACCTCTTCTCACAGATGTTGAGCAAAATGTACTTTAAGAACGAGTTTTGCTGGTGTCTCTGTGCAGAAGGGTTTATGGCAGGTGTTATGAGTATTGATACTGGGTTTCGAAGATACCTTGCCTTATTTTCTCACCGTTTATGAAGCAAAGAAAATAAGACAGTGGGTTTTTCTGGAAGCATGGAAGGAATTGGAGCAGACAGGATCTCTCCAGCTCCCTTCCCTCCTTTATCTTCCACTAGAACCTGCCCACACCCCATGGTAATTAGTTAGGCTGTAGCAAAGTTTAAATATAATTTCCTGTAGCTGAATTAACATTCTAGGTCAAGGTGATATAAAATAGGTATATCAATGTACCTCCTGCCTCTCTGGTTCTAATTACTTCAGCATCCTGTCTGTTTTGAATTTGTAGTAACTGCAAGCATTTCCAAGTGTTAGAAGGTCAGTAGCAGACCAACAGAAAGGCTCTGTAATGTAAGAACTTGTAATTCTGATTCTGTAACTCTGTTCTAGGATATCTCAGACAGTATTAGGATTAATTCTTTCCAAATACATGAACAAAATACAGCTTAAACTCAGCTACTGCTGTGATCCTGCCCACTGTCACGGTTCCAAATCCTGAGTTGTTCCCTATGCTTCCTATCAGCAAAAAAAGAGCAAAAGCAGCAGCTTCCAACCCAAGCTGAACAAGCCCAGAAATGTGGGATCACAAAGATTAATGAGGAAGGGACCTGCAACTGTCCTGTAGCTGAAGTGAGCTGACAACGTCTCTTGAATGACACACTGGTTTGATTGACAGCATATCTGCTGAAATCCACATCAGGACTAGTTCTGCTGCCTTGCTGATGTACATTTATTCTGAAGTATGCCTGTCATGGAAATCCTAGAACTGTCTGGGTTGGGAGGGAGCTGCAGAGCTCATCCAGCCCAACACCTGCTGAGAGAAGGGACATCTGCACCTAGAGCAGGGTGCTCAGAGCCTCCTCAACCCCCCCTGGGATGTCTGCAGGGATGGGGCCTCCACCACCTCCCTGGGCACCCTGTGCCAGTGCCCACCCCTCTGCTGGGAAACAACTTCTGCCTTAGTTCTCATCTCCATCCACTCCTGGCTCACTTCAGCCATTGCCCCTTGGCCTTTCCCTCCAGGCCTTTGCAAACAGCCCCTCTCCAGGCTCTGGAGCAGCTCCCTGCAGCCACTGGCAGGGGCTCTGAGGTCTCCTGGAGCTTCTCTTCTCCAGGCTGAACCATCCCAGCTCCCTCAGCCTGTGGTGGGAGCAGAGCTGTTCCAGCCCCTGAGCATCTCCGTGGCCTCCTCTGGCCCTGCTCCAGCAGCTCCATGGCCCTGCTGTGCTGAGGGCTCCAGAGCTGGACACAGGGCTGCAGAGCAGAGCAGCAGGATCCCCACTCTCCATCTCTGCCCACACTGCTCCTGCTGCAGCCCAGGCTGGATTGGCTGCTGGGCTCCAGCTCCCCCTGGCTGCTCCTGGCAGCTGCTCCTCTCTCAGCACCTCCAAGTCCTTTCCTGCAGAGCTGCTCTGGCCCCTCATCCCCAGCCTGGATGGACAGTGGGGATTGTTCCAGGGGCAGGACCCTGCACTTGCTCTTGTTGAGCCTCAGGAGGTTCCCCTGGGCCCCCCTCTCTAGTCTGTCAGCTACTCTGTCCCTGAGTATCTCAGACTTTTTGTGCTTCAATATGCTGAATCACACATCTAGGTGTTCTCCTTTTGTTTCTTACTGTAAACCTTTTACATAAAAATATTGAGTCTTTAAATAGTGGAAAATGTTGTCAAATATGGAAACCTTATACATTAATATATAGATTTCATTGTATGTTAGTTTCTTCTGTGGCATATCTGCTTTTCTTGTCACTTTAAAACACACAAGTCAACAAAACCAAAAGTTTCTGAGGGATTTCTACAGTCACATTTAAAAGCAGAAGAATCATAGCAGCACGACTCATTACTTTTTCACTTTAGTGTGCAGCCTAACGCTGTCGAATGTGAATTTTGAGAAACCAGACATGCCCAGTAGAAGTACAGGGATGAAAGAAAACCAGAAAGAATTTGTGGATAATAATCATCAGTAAACCTGGCTGACAGTATCATTACTTCCTTTAGATGACTACAAGCTAGAAATACAATTATGCTTTTCAGACTGTACATTAGGACTTTAATTTTGCTATGAGGAAGAGTTTTTCCTTATTTTCTCTACATAATATTATTAAGGTATTTATTTATTAAATAACCTCCCTTCTGGTGCTCTGGCCTAGCCCCAGCTTGTGGGCAGAGTACAGACAGGGTGACACACACCCAGGGGACTCCTGGTCACTGCACTGGGAGAGCAGCTTTAGGTCTGCTCCTAGTTGGCTAGACATACTATAAAGCTGGTGGCATCTATGATGCTTCAGTTCCCTCTAGGATGGGAAGCTGGAAGTTATCACTTATCAGCTAATGAGTATTTGATAGATATTTCTGGGCAATGCCAAAAAATTGGAAATGGGTTTCTGGTAACAGTTCAGGAAGAGACAGAGATGGCAAATTTGGATATAAAGAAGATACAGGCTTGTTTAGAATATTATGAAATAGCCCTTATTTGAATTAGACAAGTTGTTTTGTTGTTTGTTTTTAAATATTAGAGGTTTTTTCAGACTAAGAATTTAGGTCAGTTTTTCTCTCCATTTTTTTCAGAAAGTTAATAAATATTTCTTATATCAGTTTCAACATTTTTATTTTCTCTTTCATGCATTAATTCCTTGTGCACGGACCCTCTAAGGAATGGCATTATCCTTCCTGCACTGTCCTTTTCCTATCCTAGATTATGGTTTCTTTGCATGTGTGATGGCCATAATCTTTTGCTTAACTTATTCTCTTGCATGACAGTGCCAATTAGTCTATTTGTGGACTAGCTGATTTCCCTTAAAATTTATTTTCACATGTGTGTTTCCATTTCTTAGCTATTCTAATGCATAACATGAATTGGCATCTGCTGAGAAAAAAATGCCAGTTTTCATCCCCCTGAAAAAATCTCATGACTTTCTATCCTTCTCTACTGTTGAGGACTTTAAAAGATTTACCTGGCATGTCCTATAAAAACTGTTGGCATTATGAAACAGTTGCTGCATTTCACCAAGTGGCTGACTTAATGCACGTGCAAAAAGAGTAAGGGACATTTAGGATGAAAACCAGTCACAAAAAAAAAATATCACAATGACCATTCTGACTGATTCTAAACTGTGTGTGGTTCTTTTTTCTTCTAAACAAGAAAAAATCCACCAATATTAAAACATTCCAAAACCTTCAGATGTGTTGGTTGTTTTTTTTTGTTTCCTTGGGTTTTTTTTGGCTTGTTCGGTTTGTTGTTGTTTTTTCTTTGTTTATTTTTGTTGTGGTTATATTATTATTATTGTATTTTTAAATTATTATTGGTTTTGGTTGGTTTTTGTTTTGTTTTTTTCTATATGTTTGTTTGGTTTTGTTTTTTTTTTTCTTAAATAATAAAGCAGGCATCTACCTCAATAAGGTTTCAAACAATCTTTCAGCTTCAAGACTTGGTTATGTTATGTCTATTCCTCTTATAATTAGGATCCAGAGGAAATATTCTGGAATAGTAACATTCTTTTGTGGTAATAGCATAGTAGATGTCATACTGCACTGATGATTGTTTAAAAGCTTTTTGCCATTATGAGGTGGAATGGTCCAACATCTTTGAAACAAGATGTTAACTTTGCGATGAATCAAGAACTGTAATAAAGGAGAAACATGTTCTTAGGAAATGTGTTGAAAATTGGTAGGTTGAGGATGAAAAGGCTGTAATTATTAATAACAGTTTCTCTTTCACTGCCATGAGTAGCTTCCATTTGTGCTGTTGAAAGTTTTGTGGTTAAAATTAGAAGATTTGCATCCTCTCATTGCTGTTCTCCTGTCATCTGTCACTATAATGACAGTGAAAGGGTCTCATGGGGTCAGTTTCAAAACCAGTAAATACATAGGGTTTTGTTAATGCTTAGGGTGGTTTGAGGAATATTATCAACATCACAGCCATAAGAATTATTCCATATTCTAGAATTGAGATTGGAGCCCAGAACAGTGGCACTTCCATATCTGGGAAGGTAAGATTGTGTGAGTGATATGGTTAGTTCCTGCTCTGGGTTTGAATATCTTGCTTTCTAAGAATACATACAGAGGTCAGGTTGTGATCTGCCTGGTGATATGCAATTTAATATAACTGTTCAAAAAGGAAACTTATTCGACTGCAGAACCACAAGTTATACTTTAAATAAACAGTAAATAGCCTGATAAATTAACTTGGGAATAATGAGAGAGCACTGTGCAGCAAGATATAGAAGAGACTGTGAGAAGGAGAACATAGATGGGAATAACTTAAAGTTAGAAAACAAAGGATAAGTGGAAAATAATTATATTTTCATATCAAAATGTGACCATTATTTGTAACCATTATGGCAGTTAATTGAAGCAGTGACTAAAAAAGAAAATAAACCTGGAGAAGAAAAAAAAAAAAGATGCCACCATAGCTGTAATAATTACTGGAATATTGCTTTGATAGGCAGATCTAAAATTAGTGTTTCTCTCATTTATTTAGGTTGTAATGGAATGTTTGTCCCATGTCTGTTGTAAGAGATTAAGAGACACTATTGACTGTCCTTCCACAAGAAAACAGATAGCAACAATTGCCTGCAAGGGGAAGTTAGAATCCTTTAAAGCAGGTGATTAACCTTGTCATATTCTGCTGGATAACACTGTCAGATGTTTCTAAAGCTCTTTCTGTGTTCAACATATTTTCATTAATAAGGAAATCAGTCTAGAATGTAAGAGAAAGAAGAGCACTGATTGTTCTTATAGCCTTGTAAAGCTACAGTATGTCTTGAGCAAGATATGCAGCTGAATAAATATTCCATTTAAGACCATATATTCTTTCTTCTTCCATTTATAAGCCTTTGGAGAGCCTTTATTTGTGTAAGGTTAAGCCTAGTTTTATTTTGTGGTGTTGTTCCAAAATGTGGTTCTCCTATAAATGGAATGGTACATTGACCACTTCATTATGTTAAAACAATTTCAGGCTCCTACTATGCTTTAGGAGATGGAAATGGACTGGTTTGTCACTAACTTGTATTAGTGGCAATGTTAAGGATGACCAATTGAAGCCAATATGGTGTTGTCAAAAAGAAAAACCTTTAAATAAATTAATTAACCTCCAAGATAACTGTTTCAGGGATATTTCTCTGCGATAGTTTGGTGATACAGTCTATGACATAGATATCCACAATATTCTAGTGCAGAAAGCAATAATTTAAGAGAAAGTGCCCTGGAGTGAAATGTTCTTGTTAACAGGCAGAAAATCACTAGGAGCACTTAGCAAAGGCGTCACAGGTAAGGGTCAGCTGGAACCTTCTTGGACATGTAGTTGTATAAGTGCAGTCAAGTCATGGGACCATGATGAGATTTTGCCAATTCAGGATCTTGCTTGGAATATTTTTCCAAAATGATTATAATATCTCTATGCAGTCTGTGTAGTAACACTTCACCTAGCCATATCCAGCCTGGATTCGGATTAGATTTAGGTATTGCTAGTTTTATTTCTGCAGCAGCATGGAATTTATACACAGACTGCAAAAGCTCTTTATTTTTATGCTAAAAACCTTGCAAGTACAGTCACGTGAACGCAGTAGAAGCAATGCAAATTATTGCAAAGGGGCCTGCTATGTTCACTGCTTGTATTCGTGCAATTTTATGTTACTTTTGGCATTCTGCTAGTAAAAAGAGGTTAAGTTGGTAACTATCAGTGTTCTACTAAAATATCTCATTGTCATAACCACATTATGTACCCTCTGCAAAACTTGTCATTGTTTCTTAACAAGTGATGTTTCATACTTGGATCCATCCTGTCTTGACATTTTTATTGATATAAAAAATTCAGACAATGCTGATGTCCTTTTAACTCTTCATGTGCTTGACCAGAGCATATGAATGCTGTGTGTGTTCACAGGATCACAGGGTGTCAGGGGTTGGAAGGGACCCTGGAGATCTCCGAGTCCAACCCCCTGCCAGAGCAGCCCATGGAAGAGAATCTGATCCAGCACAGGGCACAGGAACAGATCCAGGGGGGCTGGAAACTCTCCAGAGCAGGAGACTCCACAACCTCTCTGGGCAGCCCCTGCCAGGCTCTGCCACCCTCCCAGTGCAGAAGCTCCTCCTCATGCTGAGATGGCACCTCCTGTGCTCCAGCTCCAGCCACTGCCCTTGTGCTGTCCCAGGGCACAGTGAGCAGAGGCTGCCCCTCCTCCTGACACTCAGCTCTGCATCCCCATGGATTCCAGCCCCTCTCAGCCTGCTCTGCTCCAGACTCCAGAGCCACAGGGCACTCAGCCTTTCCTCAGCAGACCCCTGTTGCAGCCCCTCCAGCATCCTTGGAGCCTCTGCTGGGCTCTCTGCAGCAGCTCCTTGTCCCTCTGGAGCTGGATGGAATATTGCAGGGGAGGTGTCAGCAGGGCAGAGCAGAGGGGGAGTAGAAGCTCCCTGGATCTGCTGGACACTCTCCTCCTGATGCTCCCCAGGAGCCCATTGGCTTCCTAGCCCCCAGGCCCATTGCTGTCCATGGAGAGCTTGGTGTCACCAGGACTCCCAGTCCTGGTGTTAGACTGGTTACACCTGCCTGATCCTGATCCAAGATCAAGAATAAACAGGAATTATATTAGTGTAAAATAGACTGATTGTCCTGCTCCTTGTCTCAGAAAAGAGTTAATTCTATCCCAAACAAGAGCCTGACTGTTTCTGAGAACTTGCATTCAAGCCCTTGTTTAAATGGGTGATTGTATCTGTTGAATTAGTTCCTCTGGAGTTCTTGAACATGGAATTTGGGATCAGAATTTTTACCTTATGTGTCTGGTTATAAATGATGACTATTGGTTGAATAATGGATGATCTTGCAGCCTTCATCACTTGCATACAAGTGAGCCTTGGGAGGGCAGGAGGGGCTGCCCAGGTGAGGGTAGCTGCAGGGATGGTGCACCTGTATGGAGCATATTCACGTCTCACCCCTCTTGGGTAAATCCAAGACTGTGGGGGAGCTTTGAAGACTGGAATATTCTGATCTGCCATTATTTTAGGCCTCTCATGTTCACATTTTGCCTTAATCATGGTCACAGTTAGAAAGCACAAAAAGCAGTGGCACACCAAATTCAAAGTGTGGCTTGTTTGTTTGTTTGTTTCCAAATAGTTTTATATTGTTCACAAGATTCAGAAGAGAATGTGAATCTCTTGTGATGGTATCACCAGATATCTCACCAGATATCTCAGATATGCAAATCTAAGTTTATTTTGGACTCTGCTCTTGTCAGATTTCTGTGAGCACCAGAGGAAATATCTAGACAGCTCATGAGAAAGGCTAATAATCATATATATTTGTTATGATGAATTAAATTTTGAGGAAGGAATCCTAGTGCAGAAAGACCTTTAGCCTAAGTCTAATCCAAAATTCATCATGACTGTTGGAATACTTAAATTATTTGCTGATTTGAGGCCTAATCTTGCCTGTTGTTACCAGACAGTTCTTGTTGACTGTAGTCAACATCTTTACATGTAGTTTTGTGTATTAGAGCTTCTTCTAATGTATGTATTGCTGTGGTCTGATCTTTCCTGAGGTGAAAGTGATAAACCAGGCAGTTCTGTTGTTTCACTTCAGCCAGAAGTCAGATTCCACAGATTTTGTAACTAATTCAACTAATTCAGTTAGGTTCTTCTGCTTCCTGAAGTCTCATCTCCCTTTCTTCGCTGAACTCTGAACAAAAAGTTTGTTTCACATGACATTGCTTAAAACTTCCTTTCTATTCCATCAAATGTATTTGTTACCAGTTATGTTTTCCAACAAATATTTCCCTTTATAGCTCTGTGCAGAAGGAAAGACAGGAAGATAATTTTTGATCATCTTGATCACTTTAAACAAAAGTATAACAGCTTTTTAATTTGTCCAGGTGCAAATACATTTCACTTTAACATTGCCAGGCACTTTTTCTTTAGCCATAAAGGCTACACATTTCCTCTTTACAATTAGAGATACGATGGCCTTATAATCATATGACTGCAGCATCTGGAGACTTCAAAGCTTTTAATCAGACTTACTGGCAACACTGCAGTTAATGTTCACAAAAAAAATTAATAAACCAGCTAACCTTCTACATGATGCATGAGCAAATGACTCCCAATGCTTGGCACCAAACCTGTAGTCTTCTGCTTTATTTTGCTAAATTATTTGGCCAATAAAAAATAATGTCTGTGCTTTCTGGACAAATTAATGTTCTAACTATTGGATGGCAGATATGTGAAATACAAAGGTTTTTCTCACAGTGTTCTGCCTTGACTTTTGATTTGGTTTCAATATAATAGATTATTGGTTTATGATCATCCCGATGGGGAAATTTCCTTGGAATCTCACCTCATCCTTGCTTGAACAGATGAACCCTGCTGACATTAAAAAGGATTGAGCTTTGCTAGTTCAGAGAATGCAATTAATCAAGTAGAGTGAATGAAAGCTTTTTCACACAGTATTCAGAAAAAAACACATTAAAGAAAAAATCAGCTGTAGTGAGAACTGATTATTAGATTTTTATTGGAATGATTTTCTGGTGGATAAATTTACACAGAAAACAATTTCTTTTGGTAAAAACCTATTAGATTGAAATTTAGTTTTGTTTTTTTTTAACTGTCTTGAAGCATTTAATTTTGACAAGATAATAAAAAAACCTAAAAAAGTATTGAACTGGTTTAATATAGTTTGTCTTATATATTTTCTCTTACATATTTCCTGTACGTAATGATCCCGAGGGACTGGAATGTGTTGTAGGAATTCATTCAGTGGGATAGATAATATGCTTTAGCAATTGGTCCACAGGAAGAAATAGAGAAGGAGGACTGCAGTGAATAGAAAACAGCAATATGTATTTTAGTATGGAATGGATGAGATCTGCAAAGGATTTTTCCAAGGATTCCACTTTGTCAAAATATTTTACTTGAACTGAAAATGTCTAAACAAAATATTTTGACACTGCCCAACTTAGATCCCTCTCTGGGAGAAAGCTCATCTCTAGATCCCATTTCAGGAGGAAACCAAACTGCCTGGCTTATCCTATGAGAGCAGCACCAATTTTTCTCAAGTCTAATCATCATGCCTCCTTCAAATATATGCATAAATGAGGGTCATTTTCTTTCAGATGGCAAGAATTCTCCTAGAACAAGGATACTTAATACTTAAATAGTGATACTTGATATTTAGATACTTGATACTTAAATAGTGGAATGAGTTCTGAAAGGATTTGACAGCACATGTATTTTGGGAAGCAGGCAGAAAGAAAAAAGCATCAAAATAGATCATGTTAAGCATTCTTGCCAGACCTCTTTCCCATTCAATGGGTCCTGTGCAGACAAGGGAAATTGTCGCCTCAGGAGTGTTCTACTTCAGGAGCATTTTACTAGTGAACTGCTGGAACTAAGGCAGCCTGTATTAAAGTGTGCATTTGGGATTCGGGTTATTATAAATTATATTCTGTGAAATCTCATTTAGAACCAGGAACTAAAATGATGTTGGGAGGCTCAGAGGATTAATTCCTCTCGAACAATAGACTGTCACTGATCACTCTATAAAGTAATTATGCCAAATTTAATTATAATACAAGCACATTGTATGATAGTCATAGTGTGCCCAAAAGAGTTTGAAAAGGTGCCTCACAAGCGTTATGAAGTAACTCGGGGAGAGCAGTGGCAAATTAAATATGTTGTAATTGAGTCTGGCTTAATATCAGGCTTTCTTAATTAAAGGTTTGGGGTTGTGTGGGGTGGGTTCTGGCTGCCATGCTTTGCTGCCCAGTATCATCAGCATAATGGAACAAACTTACACTTCCCTCCCCATTTTACAGACTCTGCCTGAAGCCCTTATGACTTCTAGTAGCATTAATGTGTTTCAGTCACTGTAGTGGGAAGGACTATAATTGGTTAGAGACCAATTGAGCAGACTGGTCATCTGCAAATCTATGGGCCCTGATGAGGTACAGCCACGAGTGCTGAGGGAGATGGCAGAGGTTATTGCTAGATCACTCTCCATCATTTTTGAAAGGTCCTGGAGAACAGGAGAGGTGCCTGAGGACTGGAGAAAGGCCAATGTTGTCCCAGTCTTTAAAAAGGGCAAAAAAGAGGACCCGGGT
>VYZU01017561.1:6224-26244 GCA_013401355.1 Ceyx cyanopectus | reverse complement strand
AGAACTTTGTGAGTGAGGGTGCCAGAGCTCTGGAACAGGCTGCCCAGGGGGGTTGTGGAGTCTCCATCTCTGGAGACACTTAAGACCCTCCTGGATCTGTTCCTGAGAGACTTGGTCTAGATGATCCTGCTCATGCAGGGGGGTTGGACTAGATGATCTTCTAGGTCCCTTCCAGCCCCTAATTTCTGTGATTCTGTGATTCTGTGACTAATCAAGCTGTTACAGGGATGGGGAAATAACTGTCCATCCTTCTGATATTCCAGCTGTGGGAATGCATCCCATGTTGCTGATCTTCCAGTACAATCATGCACACCTAAGGCTCCTACTTCACAATAATCTCAATTTTCCACCTATCTTCATGTTGGATTTGGACTCATGGAAATATAATTAATCCTTTAGCTATAAAATCAAGCACTGATGCTGTTTATTGTTCCACCTCTGTGGCATACTGGAGCCAGAGTCATTTGTTAAACTGAGACAGCTACTCTTAACTCACAGCTTTAACAGAGATAATCCAAATGTAAAGTAGCATTAAGATGCTTGGCCAGAACCTTGATTGGGAAAAACGAAAGCTGTGTGTCGTAGAAACACATGAAGTGGCTGGCAATGCCTAGGGAAGCAGTTCCACAGCTGGAATGTCATGGTGTAGTAAGTCTGAGCTGAAGTTTCATACTTAAATTAAGTCAAATATCTCCAAAGAAAGCTTACAAAATCCAGAGTATGGGTGTCAAGGGTAATGAAGCAGGAATGGTGACAGTGAGAGGCAGATGCCTTTGGTTTATATTGCAATATAAGATGTTTACAATAAAGCAAAAAAAATGGTTAGGACCAAAGTGTGACAAACCTAGCCAAATGAGTACAGGTCCGAGTTTCCTAGGTTTGTACTCACAGCAGGATTCAATTTGGCTTTGCACATCAGTGAGAGAAGAGAAAAATAAATTCTGTGAAAAGCAGAATGTAGTTTAATCAAATATGCCTTCTTTTTTTTTTCTTTTTTTTTTTTTTTCCATATTTCTTGCATATGCAACTGCTTTTGTTGTAGAGGAAATCTGGTCAAAACAGGAGTCTGGTGCTATTGCTTTGATTCTTTCCACATCTAGCATAGGGATGGCCAACACAGTGAGCTGCAGGGGCTTCCATCTAGCATGACTTCTAGATATGCAAGGGATGGTGCCAGCACATGCTCTGTATTTTGTTCCTCCCTGGCCCCAAATGCTTCTGTTAAAAATTGTCCTTCAGTGGAACTAGTGAAACTATTTCAACAAAGAAGTGGGGAAAGATGTTTTTTCTTTTTTTCCTCCAGTGTAGAATGTTGTGTTTTCCAGGACAATTTTACAACAGTATTATAATGTCAGGGAAAGTGCAGGAAAAAAAAATAATTAAAAACCCAATGGGCATTTTGTGTATTTTGCCTAACACTGTGATACAAATATTCACCTGGAACACATGAACACCCAGCCTCCTATGGTGATTTGCACCATGGCTGAAGTGTTTGTTGGATGCTAAGCCCTGTCTGCTATTGATGGGAAGAGCATGTTTGTTTTATTGAAGAATATTGATTGTGAAATCTTGTCTGAGCTGTACTGTCAGCAGTTTTCACAGCATCTACTGGGTGACATTTGATGTGTCTGTGAAGAAATCTGCGTGGATGTGGTAGTCTGTTGGGAGGATGGGAATGATGTGCTGGTGGCTGCTTGTTGACGTGATTCCTGGGTTTTTAGTCTTGCAAGATTCCTTAGCCAAAAGTTTGTGACACACTTATGTGCAGTACAAATCAGCTTTAGTTCTCTTTGAATTTTTATGTACATGAAGCCTCTGTAGTGCTGTCAGTATAATGCAGACTGAAGTCCTGATGATAGCCATTGACATCAGATTTATTTAACAGAAAATTCCTGCTTGTTGAGAGGCCCAGTATTCTTTCCCCTAAATGATGTATTACCATTTACAGACCAGGAGACTTGGTGTAAGTAGATAAAAGTGTCCCCAAAAAAAGAACAAGTAACTAGATTAAAATACCATGGAAAATTAAGAATATTGGGGATTTTTTTTTTTTNTTTAATATATAAAATATAATATATATTATATTATTTTATATTACATATATAATTTTATATATATATTTTAAAAAAACTTTTTTTTTTTAATGCCAGCTTTGTGTTCCCTAAATGAGACTTGAGGAAATGGAATTTTTATGTCAGCCCAAGATGAATGTAGGGAGGGATATCTTTTTAAAGGAGAATGTTTTAACTGAGTTATGGTCACAGATGCTTATTTCTATGCTACTCAGATGAGTGAAGACAAAGTCCTTCATTAAAGGAGCTCTCTCTAATTAGGATCTGGCTTTTGAAGGACCATCTGAAGAGCTGCATCTTGTCACTCTCAGGATGCAGGGCCTGTGACCTAGGTACCCAGTCTATCTAGCTATCCAGGCTTGTCAATGTGTTTTGGGTGAGAAACAGCCTTTTTTTTCTTCCTGGCCCCTAAAAGTCCCATACTTGTGCTGGAACCAGAAAGGTCCTCAGTGGAGGAGCCCTCCTGCCTCCAACAATGCACAGATGTGGCTTTCCCAGTCTGAGCTTCCAGTTGGAGAAGGAGCTCAGCTCAATGTTTCTTCTTAATCCTTGGTTGGGTCCATTTTGTAGGCCCATCTCAGCAGAGGTTGTCATCTGGCTGTAACCTTGGGAGGGCTAATTAGCAGCATTCTCATGGCCTTGTGGGCGGATGTGATCATGATATTTCCCACATGTTCTTTCAGCCTTCCCTGTAGCTGCTATAGTCTGAAATCTGTCATGGAGCTAGTTATTAATTTGCTTAATGCAGGCCCTCCTAGTTCAATAATGGGCAAGTTTTCACTCAGTTATCACAAGCTGCTAAATTGATGGACAGACAGCAGATTATACAGCCTTTCACACATCAGTGCCTGCCCTAAAACTGCTCTGAAGAAGCTTGGAATATTGTACCATGGAGATGTGGACAACAAGCCACAATTATTAACACACTGTTAATTGTGTTTCCTTTAATTCATTTGATTTGGGAGGAAAGTCTGGAGCTTCCAGACATTCTGGGACCTGCAAGGCAATTCTGTGAGTTACAATAAAAAATCCGTGTTGGCTGGAACATTAGCAGGGGCTTGATGTGCTTTATACAGACAGAAAACCAGTACAGACACACTGAAAAGTCAAGCAATTGCTGTAAATTCCCCTTAGCATTACGGACAGTTGCAGGCTGACAAATACCAAAAAATGTTTTATTTTACCCTGAGCCTAGTGAGAAGAGGCATAATCTTATGCCGTCTTATGGCTTTCTGCTTTTCATATGCCACCTATTACTTATGCAAGGAAAAGCTTTTAATACACTAATATAATGGAGGATGTTATCAATTTTTGTACAGAATGAAAGTTTCTTTTTTTTTTTTTAAAAAAAAAAAGTAAACCAAATTATTCTATACCTTACTGTGCATATAGTAGGTAAACATTTCTTTTCCATTTTCAAAGTGTATCTAAATATATTCAATTTCTACTGGCAAGTGACATTTGCTTTCCACTTTCCCTGTCTAACTGTGTCTGCATTTTAATGCTGAAATGCAATGTTGAAGACTTTTAAGGCAACTTTTCTAAGAGCATTTTTAAAATACAGATTCGATACTGTATCTGAAAGTTGGGTTTGCAGAGACAGATTTCCAATTTTTCACAGGCTGTTTTTTGGCTCTATCATTTGGATAGGGTTGGGTTTTTTATGTGTTTTATTTCTGGAAAAAAATGTATGGAAGAACTAGAGGAGATACAGAGGAGGAAAATGGGTGATCTGAAATATCAGATTGCTTCTATATCAATGGACTATAAGAGACCACAATTCTTTAGCTCAGGAGGCAGGCAGAAGAGGGGAGGGTGAATAGGTGTTTATGAAACAGAGAGATGAAAAGAGGAAATAGGAACAATTTTTATTATTTTTTTTCTCTCTCATAACAGTAACCTAGAAGATACTTAATAAAATGAACAGTCAGCTGGCTTACAAATAATAATAGGAAGCACATTTTCAGAGACCATATGCTTATATTTTGAAATTTATTGCCACAAAATGTGTGGAAGAAGGAAGTATAAATGGACTCAGAAAACCTTAGGAAAATGAATTCTGAGGAAATAGTCTTTATATTGCAGTAAAGAGATATTTTTCACACTTAGAATTTCATGAGAGTGAACACTGACTTTTTTTTCTTTAAATGTATAAGTGACTGGAAAACAATCACCATAGCAACTAAAAGAATAGCAGGTTAAAGCATTAAGGAGAGGATTTGATGAATGTAATGTGGTTTTTTTTTTTCTCCTTACATATGTTTGTGGTAATTCTCTGTCATATTTCTGCATTCATATTTCTCTGAGGGCATTGGCCATTTTAGCCCTAATGCTGTGTGCAAATACTCTGCTGTTTATTGTTGAGATGCTACCTGCCCTGCAGTGATGAAGACTCATTTACACTGCAGGAATAAACTTTGCTATATTTGAAGCTGGAGTGATCTGCAAATGGCATCTATTCCCAGAAAGCTGCTGCCTTTCCCCCAGTGCAGGTTCTAGAACTTAACTGTGGTCCAAAAAGTTTCTATCCAAAAGAAAACAAACAAGAATACAAACAAGAATGCAGAAGAATTTTGGACCATTCATAGTATCTTGTCCTCTAATTGGATTAGGTCTGACCTGTGTAAAAGGTTTTCACAGCAAGGCATCAGATGCTTAAATGAACTTATAAACTTCCTTAATTACTGACTCCTTGTGATGTAAAGCTCTGGTCAAGTTTCTTGTATACATCTTTATTTTAAAATCAGTGGTAATGCATCTGAAAGTTGAGCCTTTAACCAGGACAAGATGTCTTTGTTCCCTGCTTGCATTTCTTACCTTTGATTGCTGAGATTGCCACATCCTTTATAGTGATGCAGTTTTGCTCCAACATATTAATTTGTGGAGCTAGGAAAAAGTATTTATTACTGTAATCTTTTCCTATAATCCCCTCTGTCTGTCACTGTGTAAAACTGATAAGAAGTTCCAGTATTTTTTTTTAAACTAAAAGGTCCCCCCAGTGTTGAAGTGGGGAGAAACACAGGATGGCAAAAACCTTTTCAACAAAAGGTTTGTAAACAGTAATGCAGAAAAGCATTTTTCATGCTTACCACAGTTTCTTTATGAAGAATAATCAAAGACTAGCTAAGTGTATTCTTATATTCCTTGTGAATACTTCGCAACTGGTAAATTGTTTGTATAATGATAATATCTATGAATATAATGTTGTGTATTCCCTGCTAATTAACTTTATGAGCAGGCTGATTTTATTTGCCTTGCGAAACCTGCTCTATTTACATAACAAAGCCAGAGGGATAAATATATTTCTGAAAGCTGTCTCAACATAGCTTGTTGTTAATTAAAACCATTATATGTATATCATTATACCAAAGAAAATTCGCATTTCCCTTAATACTTTCTACAGTATTTCTATTTCTTGGAGAGTAATTATCCATTACCAAATACCGAGTTATGGGTTTTGTTACTCACTTTGTTGTTGATGACAAAAAGTTGTCTGTGTATTGTTGAAGTCGTTCTGTGTCACATTTTGAAGTCATTCTGTGTCACATTCTATGTGAAGCAAGGCTAAAGATGAAGTCATGTTGTAAAGATCAAAATAAGGGAAAGTTCAAACTGACCAAATTCATAGGAGGTATCATAGAATCATAGAATGATTTGGCTGGAAGAGACCTTTAAGATCATCAAGTCCAGCCATTAACCCTACACTGCCAGTGTCCCTAAACCATGTCCCTCAGCACCACATCTACGTGACTCTTAAACACCTCCAGGGATGGGGATTCCACCACCTCCCTGGGCAGCCCATTCCAATGCCTAACCACCCTCTCTGGAAAGAAATTTTTCCTGATCTCTAACCTAAATTTCCCTTGGCGCAACTATCAAATCAGTGTTTAATGCGTGCAGCTTTGAGTTATTTGAGCAGAAGGATTGTCTGCCTTATTGTGCTGATGATGGTCTGCACATTCCTGTGCAGCTCTTTCTTGTATTCATTGGTGTGAGTTTACCATGAACATCTTAATATGATTTCCCCTGGGGAACTGAACGCTCAGGGAAATGTTGGGCAGCCAACAGCTGCATTATTAACAAAGTCATGAAACTCTTTTGTAGAATTTAACTTCTAATGTATTGATTTGAATTCAGGAACTCTAAAGTTAAATTGTCATCAAGTTTTCTTTTGTGGACAGATATCCATACCTTTCAAGATAAAGTCATAGAATCATAGAAACATAAAAATGTCGGGGTTGAAAGGAGCTGCAGAGCTGATCCAGCCCAACCCCTGCTGAGAGCAGGGACAGCTCAACTAGAGCAGGGTGCTCAGAGCCTCCTCAACCCCCCCTGGGATGTCTCCAGGGATGGGGCCTCCACCACCTCCCTGGGCACCCTGCTCCAGTGGCCACCCCTCTGCTGGGAAACAACTTCTGCCTTAGTTCTCATCTCCATCCACTCCTGGCTCATTTCAACCATTGCCCCTTGGCCTTTCCCTCCAGGCCTTTGCAAACAGCCCCTCTCCAGGCTTTGGAGCAGCTCCCTTCAGGCACTGGCAGGTGCTCTAAGGTCTCCTGGAGCTTCTCTTCTCCAAGCTGAACAACCCCAGCTCCCTCAGCCTGAACACCATGTTCAAGAGGCACACTTTGGATGACATCCTTCATCATTTGACATTTCTAGGTGGTCTAGCCATGTACTTGTTTTGCCTGTGGGTTCAGTGTATGTGTTTTAGTGTTATGTACATTACCTGTGGATGTTGAAAACTATGTTAAATTATGACTTTCTCTCTCCAATATTTTCCTGGCTTCAAATGCTCTAAGTATTGATAAATATCAGAAGTGTGTCTTGAGTCAGAGTTTTCCCACAAATCACCTCTCTATCTGAAATTCACATTTGTTTCCTCCGGTTTGTCTTTACTGGATAATTAAGCTTCTGCTGTTTGGCAAGTGCTACAGGATTTCCAGCCATATATTTATTTCAGAAAGGGAAGCTAGGAACAAGATGTAATTTAGAAAGCTTTAATAAAGTTAATAAAATTTTTAATAAAATTTTCAGAAGTTGAACTCCCATCACTGAGTATCTTGATAATCACAAAACCCCACACAGACTGCAATTAAATATATGTTCCAGAAACCATTGATTTTTGAAATCCATCCTCCTCATGTACTGATTCCTGAAAGGCAACCTGCTGATTCTGCAGTTTTTTGTCATTATCAAGCTCTAAAAGCCCTTTATCTCCTATCAGATGATGGCTGTGCTTCTGGTAGGGACATGGCATATAGTTCTACAAAGAATGAAACTAATGGCCTTATCAAATAACAGTGATGCTTATTGTGTTAGCAGTGCTGGAAATTAGTTTCTCAGGCACTGATCTTGACAGGTCAGCTGTCACAAATTGATAGACATATCTGTTAATACATTGGTTCTATAAACAAAATTCCATCTGCAAGAAGTGGAAGTTCAATTGGCACAATTCTGAACAAACTAAATGTACTGAAGAACAAGGATGCACAGGGAAAACTCCTTCTGGAAATGGTTTTCCTTATGTTCCATTTAGAATCATAGATCCATAGAATTAGCAGGGCTCGAAGGGACCTTAAAGCTGCTCCAGCTCCAACCCCCTGCCAGGGCAGGGACACCTCCCACTAGAGCAGGTTGCTGAGAGCCCCATCCAGCCTAGCCTGAGAAACTGCCAAGGATGGGGCTGCCCCCACCTCTCTGGGCACCCTGGGCCAGGATCTCACTCCCTCCTGGGGAAGAAGAAATTCTTCCTCATGGCTGAGCTGAATCCACCCACCTCTGGTTTGGATCCATCTCCTCCAGTCCTGTCCCTGCCCCACAGCCTCCAAAGTCCCTCCCCAGCTTTCCTGGAGCCCCTGCAGATCCTGGCAGCCACCAGAAGCTCTCCCTGGGGCCTTCTCTTCTCCAGCCTCAACACCCCCAACTCTCTCAGCCTGTCCTCACAGGAGCTGCTCCAGCCTCTGACCATCCTCGTGGCCCTTCTCTGGGCACCTTCCAGCCCCTCCAGATCTTTCCTGTGCTGGGGGCTCCAGCACTGGAGGCAACTCCAGGGGGTTCTCCCCAGAGTGGAGCAGAGGGGGAAAATCCCCTTCCTCCACCTGCTGGCCACACTGCTCTTGATGCATGATCTTCTCTTGATTTCAAATCTTTAGCTACATAGTTTGCTTTATGGAGAGTCAAAAGTTTGTCACTCCACAGAGAAAATTATGGAGTTAGGTGGTGAAGGGAAATCTCTTTGCACTTATCCTTACTGCATAAAAGATAAATCCTTGTCTTGCTCCATTTATTTAAAAGGAATACATTTATGGTTTTGCATTGGCACAACTCCCAGTTCCATTTTGGAATTCTTGGAGTTAATGCAGAATATGAGAAGTAGGGTATTCTAAATCTCTAAGGCCTTGCTAGGAAAACAATTTTTTTTGGAAGGAAAAGGAGTGGAAGAAGGAATTGAGATGTCAGGCCACCAGTGGTTAATAAAAGAATGTATTACATTTCCCATTTTTTAATTAATGTTTAATCATAATCTGTAGATTGCACAAGCCATTTTGGCTGAAATCTTCCATGAATCTTTACTTAGTACACAGCACAGCTGAAGGAGACTTATACAGTCAACTTTATGGAAACACAATATCTACCACACAACCTATAATGGTCTTTGAAGTCTATTGACCAACATTGATTAATGGCAGATGACAAATTAATCGATTTGATTTGGCAGTAGCAAAAGCTAAGAAACATCTTAGCATATTTCAGAGCAAGCAACTAAATTCAAAATGAAAATATACTGTGGCTATAGGTGTCTACCTGTATTACTGCTAAAGATTTTATGTGTGGAAGCTCATCTGTCACTCCAAACTGGCATCACAGGGGGAGAGTTTTCAATCTGAGATACTTTAGGTTTCAAGAGTGTCAGTAGAAATCTGAATATTATTCAGTTATTCTCCCCTATCCTCCAGGTCATCCAGATAAAAGGAGGTGTAGATTAGTTTTTTTCTTTTCCTGTGTCTCAGTTTTGAAAATTCAGTGACTGTGGAATCATTCTCATCAGTTGTGATGGTAATGATGGCTGAATAGTCACAGAATGTCCTGGTCTTTTCCAGTTGCCTGTTTATCTGTTTAGTGCAACAAAACAAAAATAAAACTGTACAGATCTCTCCCATCACATTTTATTTGTTAGTTTGATTTTTGAAGCTTTAGGATAAAACTGAAGTCACAGCAATAAATCATGTAGGACAACTAGCTATAGGCATTTCAGTGAAATAAGTTCTTTCCAAGAAGGTTTTGACTTGTTACATGAAAATTGGCTTCTGGCAGGAAGAAGACACATTTAAACATGTTTGAATTCTACAGGGCATGCCTTCAGCTAACAACACTACTTCCACATGTTAAATAACAATATTATTATTATTTAATAATATAAGCATAATATTGGTGTTTCAGAGTAGACCTGAAAAAAAGAGGGAAACAGTGTCTGCTTGATACTATTTATGGTTCTTGTGGACAAAATGACAGCACGGATTCTGTCTGAAGGCAGAAGGATTGCCAGTCTGCTGCTGCTGCAGAGCATAGTTTGAATCATCTAGAGGCCACTTCAGATTGACTTTTCTATTCAACCTATTCTATTGAATTTTACTGCATGTATTTTCTGAAAATGCAGTAAAATTTACTTTTTAAGTGGTACAATTAATTGAAATATAAAATATTTAGATGTAGTGTTCCAGGGAGATACCTTGAAAACATGCTTTCAGGTCTATCTAGCAGATACATGAAGTGTAGTAGATATGAGATGTTTGATGATCAGGAGCCTGGGAAACTTGAGAGGCTGTCATTGTTTTACTGATGAGGTGGAAGCAGGATAAGGACCAAGAAAACAGAACTTGAGATAGGATCTGAAGAAAATCCAAGAGACAAGAAGAGAGATGGTTTGACCTCATAGAATTTGTGTCAAGAACTTATCAGGATCAGTGAGCGAGAACATTGTGCAGCAAGAAAAAAGGTCAGTATTTGAGAAGTAGCAGTAAATGATTTCAGAAGTAGGAGGCAATCAGAGCAGAGAGGGAAATACGGGATAGGGAGACCGCAGATAATCCTGAACACTGTCGGGCAATATAAACTTACTGGAGTGAAATGTCATATCAGAGTGATCTAAGTGAAATAATATGACAAATACTACAGATAATAGAGCAGTTAATATTACAGACATCGATGGAAATATATTCAGGCAAGGGTCTTGTTTGTGTTTGTCCTCTGAATCTCCCTAGTTCTGATTCTTTTTAAAAAAAACACGCATCTCTCTTCTCGGTATCAGTGCTGGATTCAGTGGAGAGGCTGTTAATTGTTTATGTAAATACTGATTTCTGCCTTCAGACTCACTGTACTTTCTGTTCTAGTTGGCAACGTGGGACTCTGAGAAAGGGCTGAACGGCAGCCTACAGGAGCGACGCCTGGGCAATGACTTACAAGGATTGACACTCAAAGTGGTGACTGTCCTGGTATGATCCTGTTGGAGTTCAGAAAACACAGGGCTCTAAATTAAGTATCATGGAATCATAGAAATGTTGAAAGGGAGCTCCAGAGCTGATCCAGCCCAACCCCTGCTGAGAGCAGGGACAGCTCAACTAGAGCAGGGTGCTCAGAGCCTCCTCAAGTCCCCCCTAGAATGTCTGCAGGGATGGGGCCTCCACCACCTCCCTGGGCACCCTGTGCCAGTGGCCACCCCTCTGCTGGGAAACAACTTCTGCCTTAGTTCTCATCTCATTCCAAACCATTGCCCCTTGGCCTTTCCCTCCAGGCCTTTGCAAACAGCCCCTCTCCAGGCTTTGGAGCAGCTCCCTTCAGGCTCTGGCAGGTGCTCTAAGGTCTCCTGGAGCTTCTCTTCTCCAGCCTGAACCATCCCAGCTCCCTCAGCCTGTGGTGGGAGCAGAGCTGTTCCAGCCCCTGAGCATCTCCGTGGCCTCCTCTGGCCCTGCTCCAGCAGCTCCATATCCCTCCTGACTACATATTTTTGGCACTTCTCACAGTGCTTTTCCTAATAATTTTCAGATATTTTTTTTGGATGATCAGTTACATAAGCAGGGAAGGCAAATCATGGCTTTTTATTATTTTATGTGAAGCTGTGCACTGTCAGAGACACAAAGCATTTGTTTGTTTTCTTATGCTGGTTTTCTGTATTGTAATTTCTACTGGGCATGGAACCAGCACAGGAGTGCATTCCAGATACCACACTTTAAGTCAGATATGCAGTTTCCATCATTTCATGGATTTTAAGATAAGATGGGCCAATTATGATAATCTAATCTTGGCTCTTGTACACTGCAGGCTGTAAAATTTAATCAAGTGTTTTCTGCATCAATCTTATAAGTTCCCTTTAAGATAAATTATATCTTTTAGAATGGTGTAGCCTTTCCAAAAAGTCTTTTTTTGGAAAGTATTATGCTTTATATACTAAAGGTCCTGTCTTCCTATGAATACAGGCTGAGAGAGTTGGGGGTGTTCATCCTGAAGAAGAGAAGGCTCCAGGGAGAGCTTCTGGTGGCTCCCAGAATCTGAAGGGGCTCCAGGAAAGCTGGGGAGGGACTTTGGAGGCTGTGGGGCAGTGGCAGGAATGGAGGGGATGGATCCAAACTAGAGCTGGGGGGATTCAGCTCAGCCATGAGGAAGAATTTCTTCTTCTTGCCCAGGAGGGGGTGAGAGCCTGGCCCAGGGGGCCCAGAGAGGGGGGGGCAGCCCCATCCTGGGCAGTTTCTCAGGCCAGGGTGGATGGGGCTCTGAGCAACCTGCTCTAGTGGGAGGCGTCCCTGCCCTGGCAGGGGATTGGAGTTGGATCAGCTTTCAGGTCCTTTCCAACCCCGATCATTCTATGAGTCCGTGATTTTGCTGTCTGGAGTGTTATTGAAGCTCCTGTCAGCTCAGTGCTAAATAAGGGGCAAATTTGGGCTTGCATGCATTCCTGTCTGTAACACTGTAGTCTGAAGACTCTGGAATGTGGTGTCATTTTGTGGTTGTTTTTTTTTTTCTTTTTCTCAGTCATAGTACAAATAGGAAATATCTTGTAAGATCACTAAGGTACTTCTCTCAGCCCTGTTTTGCTTTCCTGTCTGGTGACAGATGAGGTTACCTGGCAGCTTACTCAAGGCTGTCAAATATAGCATACAAAATGCTGCATTTTGGTCCCAAAATATACTTGAATTTTAAATACTACAGGAACCCATTTTTAATACTAAAATAACCCAAGAATGTAATTAGTTGAACTTTCAGAATTTTAATTATTTTTAAATGCAGCATTTTTAGCTCTTGTTTCACTATGTCTCCTGGATAAAAAATTAATCTGTAAATGATGCCTTTCTAACTATAATATGGTCTGAGATAGATGGACAGTAGTTATGTTCCTATCTAGGATCTATGTGCTTAATATAGATATATTCTAGACAGCTAGATAGGACACTAAGGTCTGTGTCTTCTTTGTAATCAGTGAGAAGAGGCAGGTACTTTAGAGAGCAAATCCTCCTGCGGGCACCAGGAAGCTGCTACTGGTGATTGAATTGTCTTTTGGAGTCTCTCCTTGTTCTTAAAACTGTGGAAAAACTCAAGGTCATGGGTAGGGCTCAGGTGCTGATGCGGTGGTACCTGATTGGGATGCCTCATTATATTCCACATGGCATCCAGTTTTTGCCTCAGAAGGTTATGAGCATCTCAAAATATATGCTAAGTTGTTCAGAATTAACACAAGAAGCATTCAAACCAAAATACTTGTTTCAAGTATCAGTTAAAATATTGTTTTATTCTCAGGAAGAGCCTTTTGTGATGGTGGCAGAGAACATCCTTGGGCAACCAAAACGATATAAAGGATTTTCCATTGATGTCCTGGATGCACTTGCCAAGAATCTGGGCTTCAAGTATGAGATCTATCAAGCTCCTGATGGCAAATATGGACAGCAGCTCCAAAACAGCTCCTGGAATGGCATGATTGGAGAACTCATTAACAAGGTACCCAGAGAAGAAGCTGCATTAAAAAACAAATAAACCACCAAACCAAACCAACAAAAAAACTCCACACATGCAAAACAAACAAAAAAAACCCAGCAACCAACCAGACAACATCAAAAGATGATTCATGTAGGATTTCCAAGCTTTGCAATGGGATTGTCAGACTGAGAGAGTTGGGGGTGTTGAGGCTGGAGAAGAGAAGGCCCCAGGGAGAGCTTCTGGTGGCTGCCAGGATCTGCAGGGGCTCCAGGAAAGCTGGGGAGGGACTTTGGAGGCTGTGGGGCAGTGCCAGGACTGGAGGGAATGGATCCAAACCAGAGGTGGGTGGATTCAGATCAGCCATGAGGAAGACTGTCTTCTTTCCCAGGAGGGGGTGAGAGCCTGGCCCAGGGTGCCCAGAGAGGTGGGGGCAGCCCCATCCTTGGCAGTTTCTCAGGCCAGGCTGGATGGGGCTCTGAGCAACCTGCTTTAGTGGGAGGTGTCCCTGCCATGGCAGGGAGTTGGAGCTGGAGCAGCTTTCAGGTCCCTCCCAACCCTGACCATTCTGTGATTCTATGATTGTTAAAATCCTCCCCTTCCTCCATTCCAAAGAACAAGCAAATGACTTAGATTGAAAACACCAGAGCAGAATGCTTCTGAGCTATGGGTGTTTTGAGTGTGATGTAAACTGTGCAATGAAAGATCCTCTATAGAGGATGGGAATTAGAGTCTGTTGTTTTATTTACTCCCAGCTGCTGTCAACATAAATTATATAAGTCTAAATCTCTGTGTGTATATCTTTGCAAAAATTAGAATAGAGGATGTGTGTGCATGCCTGAGTGAATTAATATGGAAAATAGACAAAACAGTGTATTCTTAAAAGATTAATAGCTATTGTTAAATGTTTTTCATCGTGTCTTCGCTCCTTGTTTGTGGGTGTGACTTTATTGAAGTCATTTTGTGGCAATATGCTTGACAATGATCAATGGTTTGACTCCAAAACGGGAAAAGCATGAAAAAGTGTTTTTAAGGACCAGAATTTGTATTGCTCAAGATTCATTTAAAACAGAGAGGAAAAAAAATTCTTAATTACAGTCTTGCAAATGAGGAGTAAGCTAATTGAACTCCATTGAAATAAATGGGGAGTTTGTAGTTTAGACTTTCCCAGAGAATTAAGTTAGAATGTATTTTGTTCTTATTGTTGCCATCTGACATGGGACAAATGTGTGTTCCTTTGATTCTCCTTGATGAATATTCCATGTTGTTGCCCTCTGTAGAAAAAGTTATTCCTCTGCAGTGGAGTTATTACTCCACTTTCTCTCGTTATTTAGGAAGTGGGTGACTCAGTATCTGCTAAGTAGATGTTTAGGAAGAAAGAGAAACATTTAAAGCATTAGAATATGTGTGTATGATAATAGGACATTCTTGGTTCATACTAGGAAATACAAAGGATTTGTTACTGATGTTGCACTGACACAAGCTGTTTGAATTTCATTGATTTGAAAATGTGGTTAGAATTTCTTTGGGAATTGTTTTATTTGAAGCAATGCTGCATTATGGTATTTTTCTAATGGTATTTCTGCTACTTGCTTTTCCACTGACTCCAAAGGCTTTCAAAGTAGATCTCTCCTCACCTAACATTTGCTTTATTTTCTCAACAAAACATAGAGGATGGAAACAGTAAATACATTAAATTTTTTGAACTGTTTTTATTAAGATGGAAAAATATACAAAATCTAATTGCAGTTCTTCAAAGCTTTAGGAATTTTATTTATTTACTCCTGGTTTATCTGTTGTTGACTTTGCATAGTCTTTGAGGACCTACCTAATACAGCCTGTGATGTATTCTTCCAGTTACTAGTTTTTCCACTTGCTTTTTTCACTGTGAATATAAAAAAAGCCCCCAAAACAAACAAACAAAACCCCTTGCCCCTAGTCCTCAAATGAATATGGAAATTTGGGAACTCTGCAGGGGGAACAACAAAGGTTATTTCTTTGCACCATGCTATCAAGTACAGAAGCTAAAATACGAAGTGTCCTTATGGCCTGCAGTGCACCAGGTTAATATGCTTTGGAGTTTTAGCCATCCTTTGGAAAACAAGCAAGGGAAAAGGGTTAAACAAGTTGCACTCATTCCAGGGAGGAGTCGCGCTAACACCTTTTGTTCTAGAGTATATCAATAGGTTATGTTTCACTACTCTGATTTAGACTAGCTCAATTCACTAATGTTCAAATCAGGAAACTGATTCTTGTTTTATTTTTAGAAAAAACTATTTAAACCTGTCTAAATGTGTTGATAGGAAGGAAGACATTGAGTCACTTCAAAGTTCCTGCTTAAGGCTCAAGCTGGACAAGTGAAAGGTGCAAGAGCCTCTGATGTGTTGTGTTTGCCTTGCAGAGAGCAGACCTGGCCATCTCAGCCATCACCATAACACCGGAGCGGGAGAGTGTAGTGGACTTCAGCAAGCGGTACATGGACTATTCCGTGGGGATCTTGATCAGAAAGCCCGAAGAGAAAATCAACATCTTCTCTCTCTTTGCTCCGTTCGACTTTGCAGTGTGGGCTTGCATTGCTGCTGCCATCCCCATAGTGGGGGTCTTGATCTTTGTCCTCAACCGGATCCAGGCCATCAGGGCACAGAATGGCTCCCAGCCCAGCCCCTCTGCTTCCTCCACGCTCCACAATGCCATCTGGGTCGTGTACGGGGCCTTTGTTCAGCAAGGTACTTGCTGGTTTGGAGACACTGCTGCTGGATGTTGAGAAATGTCCTGCCTTGAGTAAACTCAGGATGGGTTAGTGTTGGCCAGAGTGATCTAATAGAAACATAAAAATGTCTGGGTTGAAGGGAGCTCCAGAGCTGATCCAGCCCAACCCCTGCTGAGAGCAGGGACATCTCAGCTAGAGCAGGGTTCTCAGAGCCTCCTCAACCCCACCTGGGATGTCTGCAGGGATGGGGCCTCCACCACCTCCCTGGGCACCCTGTGCCAGTGGCCACCCCTCTGCTAGGAAAGAACTTCTGCCTTAATTCTCATCTCCATCCACTCCTGGCTCATTTCAGCCATTGCCCCTTGGCCTTTCCCTCCAGGCCTTTGCAAACAGCCCCTCTCCAGGCTTTGGAGCAGCTCCCTGCAGCCACTGGCAGGTGCTCTAAGTTCTCCTGGAGCTTCTCTTCTCCAGCCTGAACCATCCCAGCTTCCTCAGCCTGTGGTGGGAGCAGAGCTGTTCCAGCCCCTGAGCATCTCCGTGACCTCCTCTGGCCCTGCTCCAGCAGCTCCATGGCCCTGCTGTGCTGAGGGCTCCAGAGCTGGACACAGGGCTGCAGAGCAGAGCAGCAGGATCCCCTCTCTCCATCTCTGCCCACACTGCTCCTGCTGCAGCCCAGGCTGGATTGGCTACTGGGCTCCAGCACACCCTGGCTGCTCATGGCCCAAAATCAGAGGGCTCGTGCAGAGAGGTAATTTGTTTTATTAGCCCAGATGATGAAAAGTAGGAAGAGGTAGGTAGGTTTGGGAAGGGTTATTTTCTGCTTTTCTGCCTCTCAATAAGTGCAGAAGAAACACTCTTAGTAAGTTTTCTACTCTGGGAAAATGATCATGTGATAAATAAACTTAGAGAGTTTATTGCATAATCACACCACTTCTCAAACTCTGAAACAAGCACCTTTTCTAATAGTTTAAAATTAATTAGAAAACTTACATGGTTTTTAACTAACATGAGACTTTGTCTTTTGATTCTTTGAACTGAATAGAAAAATGATTTGTATTCACATAACTGACTCTATTCTAATAATTCTAATAATTTCCTAATCTAGAAATAATCCTATTGAATTCAGTAGAATTTCTGCCATGAACAAAGTTATTTTTGTAAAGAATTGTCTGTAAAATCTTCCCATACATTTTCAGTCCCATAGCTATAATGTTAGTGCTGTTCTTGGGAGGCAGGTTTCATTGAATGCTAACATATGGGTACATCCTTAACTTTATCCTGTATTTTGTTTACTGTGGTTGCTACCTTATAGATCTTCAGCTGGAAAATCCTTACTATACTTATAAAACTTGGTCTCTTATCTCATTAAGGTGTCATCCCTGATAGGTAAGGTATAATTAGCTGAAGAAGTACCTATCAGTAGCTGACTAGTAAGGTTTGGTCTCCGGTAATGTTCAAGCATAGCTGTGCTTGGAGCCTGCTAGAAAGAAATCTCCATTTTTGCAGAAAAAGTTACTTTTCCACTGTGAAGTTACTACTCCACTTTCTCATTATTTAGTAAGTAAGTGGCTCAGTATCTTCATGTTCAAAATGTTGTAAATAGTACCAAGTACTGACACTAATGCCTCTGTCTTTGCAGGTTTAACTACAGCACAAATAGCACACAAATTATCGGACATTTTTGTGTTTTGGTTGTTTTCTCCCAGATCTAAAATGGTCATTGCAAACAGAGTGTAATACCCTAAGCACCCTGATGCTTTAATGCCTTCACGTTAGTCATGCTCCACCATTCAACTGAGTTAGAATCTTTTTCATGTTCTGTGTATTTGATCCTCAATAATTCCCAAGGGAAATATTTTGGCAGATGATTTTTTAGAACAGTATCCAAGGCAAAAGGCTGGAGAAAATGTTTGTCAATTATCAGTCTTAACAGAAGCAGTGATGCTCTCCCATGAAGGACTGGTCTGGAAGGGAAGCAGAGGGCCAGCGAAGTTTAACTTGAGCAGGCAGACAGAGAGTGAGTGGAAAAGGAAGCTGCTGAGAGAGCCTAATTTCCTCTGTTGATTGATTTGTAGGGGGTGAATCTACTGTCAATTCCGTGGCTATGCGCATTGTCATGGGCAGCTGGTGGCTCTTCACCCTGATTGTGTGCTCTTCCTACACAGCAAACCTAGCAGCATTTCTCACCGTGTCCAGGATGGATAATCCCATAAGGTAAGAGCCTCTTCTTGACATGAAGCTGGAAACTTAGATTTCACACAGAGGTATTACCCATTTGAGCACTGATTCTGGCGAGGAGGAGGTAACTCCAGTGAAATGCTCTGCTTCTTTGCAGTGGCAGCTTTTCTTTCCCCTCCTCCTCTTCACCTTCACTCCAACAACCCCCAGAGCAGTTTTGACAGGTGCATGGAGGGGACAATGGCACTTGGAGTGGGTGTTTTATTCAGGAGAGGTCTTTCATGTTTATGTGTGTTTTGCTTAACTAAAGCTCGCACTGCTTCAGATGCATTTGTTGAACATCAAAGGGAACTGCTACCTCTAGGGAACTATAGAACATTTCACTTCACCCTTCAATGTGTGAATTTTTTCTCTCAGTATTTTGATATACACTGTTGTTTATACTGTTATTTACATGCAAGGTAATATAAGCAGTAATATATATTTGTATATAATATATACAAATATAATTTGTATTTTAAAATACAAATGGCCCAAGTAAAAATGTCCAGACTCGGTGGCATTACTTTCAGAAATAGCTTCTTCTGAAAAGAACTGAACCTGACTCCAGGATAGCAGGTGTGATACAGCAGTTGGTTTATGTATGTATAATTCTCCACAGTAGTGGTGGTAATGTTGTGATGATAAATTACAGCTTCTGTAACAGACCCATTAGATCTTGAACCTTCGACTTTTTTTCCCCCGCTGCTTGCCTACTAATCCCTATCCAATGAGACTATTTCAGTAAACCAGGCCTCTGAGCTGCACCAGAGAGCTGCACTATTTTTTTTGTGGCAATTTGTGTGTGTGTGTGCATGTTTAATTTGGTTTTCTTCAGAAGATTTAAAGGCTGAAGAATGTTTTCATTTTTTCTCTCAGAACATGGACAAAATTTCCACCGTCACACTGGCACAGAGTACTGGGGGGGTATTATACTGGGGGATCTTATGCAGTCAGTGATGAGAGGATTAGGGTCTGTCTCATGTTTAACCTGATGGCAATGGGGTGGAGAAGTGGCCAGAGGACCAGCAATGTAACACAGGCTCTCCTCTTAGAAAATCTGAGCCAAGAAATTCAGGTGCTGGAGAGAGTGACACAGCTCCTCTGGCAGTCTCATTCGGAGTTGCACTGGGAAAACTGGGAATGTAATGTTTGTGCTCACCTCCTGAAACAGGCATTGGCACTTAGGTGAGACTGGCATTTAGAAAAGTTACTTGTGCTTTCTCTGTGGCATCTGCACAGGACAAATCTAAAGTGCTTTCTCATAAACATCAGTTTGATGGTATTTCCAATTTTTAACTTGCCTTTGTGTCCTTACAGGTAATGTAACACTTTCTATGTATATGGTGTTACAATAATAATAAAACCAGCACAAAAGCCATAACAGGCTTTGTTTTCAAATGATTTTTCTGTTAATTTGGCCAAAATAAGTGGGTTAGTACAGTAATAGAAATAAAAACTGCAGGCAATTTCTGGAAATAATATGAGAAACTAAATAGAATAAAACTCCCACAGAGTATCTGTGAGGCCTGGCTGTAATGGCAATATGGTTAAGCTCAGTGAAAAAATTGCTCTTGAAAATCAAGACAGAAATAGCTATCCATAAATTTTAAATAATGATCTTCTGAAAAACTTCTTGAAGTTTTAGTTTCTTCATGGCAGAAGAAGTTGTTTGTTTGGTCTTCTGAGCACACCCCAAAATTCAGTGAAATTCAGAGGACAGAATTTGGGATGAAATGCAGTGAGGAATCTGCACAGTTTAAAAAGACTAGAACAGTGAATTATTCGAGAAGGACTTTGAGTCTATTACAACATTTACAAGGGATTTTCATTCCTCTTATTAAAATGAAAGGCTATTGCTAAGTATCTGGAGAAGGGTCAGTACTGGGCCCAGTATTATTCAATATTTTCATCAATGACCTGGATGAGGGGGTAGAGAGCACCCTCAGCAAGTTTGCTGATGACACCAAACTGGGAGGAGTGGCTGACACAGCAGCAGGCTGTGCTGCCATTCAGAGAGACCTGCACAGGCTGGAGAGCTGGGCAGAGAGAAATT
>VYZU01017560.1:3484-14818 GCA_013401355.1 Ceyx cyanopectus | reverse complement strand
AACTGTAACAAAATTGCCAGTATTGGCTCCAGCAAAAAAAAAATAAATAATTCTTTAAATTGCTTTCATCATCTCTCATAAACCTTATAAACTTATAGGAAGAAACCAGCTTGCTAAGGTATAAGAGAGAGGCTATGAACTCTCTATGTAAGTTTCAAATAATCAGAAATGTACTGTTAAATATATATTACTAGTGAAGATTTGAAGTACTGACATTCACAGATAGTTGCAGAAGAGTTTAGTTACAGTTAGTAGTAACTCAGTTGTGTTTGATTATTCATATGATACTATAGAAGACATTTTTCTTATACTTTCTCAATTGTCCCTTATTTGTTCAGCTTTGCTGATACCCACGTGTTCTGTTCACTTGATTCAGTCTTCACCAAGCCTACTTCTCCTGGTTCTTCTTCCACCATTTTATTACTCATATTATGTTTGATATAATTTTCTCAACCTCTTCTCTTCAACTGTTCTGTGCCTTCTTCCAATCTCTCAGCTTTCTTCTCTCTGTTCTCTTCTGCTTCCTTTTCAATAGCAATAATAGTGGCTGGGGCAAGCACCTGCCCCTCTCTGTGTTTCTCTTCCAGTGGGGAAGGGGAATAAAGGCAAAGCATCAGACATGGGAGCTGATCTGGATGCCAACATTCCTTCTTATACACCTGTTCTCACCTGCAGACTTCCAGTCAAAAAACAACTATGCAATCTGTTTTGAAAACAAACACTGCCTTGTTTCCTTCTAGCCAAACAAAATATCGTCTGCCTCTCAGGGATCCTGGACAATTACTACCTGCCAGCTCCAGGTCAACCTGCCTGGGAATGAAATGATAAAATTTTGCTTGCATCCTCAAACTTTTTTTTCTGGTTCTGAGAAATGTAATTAGTTAATATCTACCCAGATTGCACCACAATGATAATTCTTCCAGCCTACCCCTTTAATCATAGAATAATAGAATTGTTTCAGTTGGAAAAGGCCTTTAAGATCATTGAATCAAAACATTAGTCTATCACTGACAATCCCACCACTAAACTATGTCCCTAATCTATATTACTTTTAAATACCTCCAGAAATGGTGACTCCACCACCTCCCTAGGCAACCTTTTCCACTGCTTAACAACCCTTTCAGTGAAGATTTTTTTTTTCCCAGTGTCCATCCTAAACCTCTTCTAGTGCAACTTGAGGACATTTCCTCTTGTCTTACCACTGGTTATCTGGGACAATAGACCAACAACCACTTCAATAAAACCTCATTTCAGGCAGTTGTACAGAGTGATTTTCTCATGCATTTTATTTCTGTGAATATTTCTACTACTTCCATCATATAACAAATGCTAATTTTGGTAATTATATTCAACATCACACGATTGATAGCACATTTGCAGCTGGAATCTCTACCCTGGGTGATTCTGCAGCATGATCTGAGGAGTGTATTTCTGTCCAAGAGGCAAAGAGTGGTGAGATTCCTCAGCAAGTGGTAGTATTAGTGCTGAAGTGATAGGTGCTTGATTGGCAGTGAAAATGACAGAAAATTTTCCATTTCCAGGTGCTTTCATGGCATACCCATAAATGAAGCTTATCCTTATAGTGATTAGCTAAATTTGGATGAATAACAGCAAGAAGATGAATGGGATTTGATTAATGGGATTTGGTTAGTGTAAAAATTTCTAAGGAACTGCCATGCTATGCAACAACCCTTCAGTTATGTGACTGCACTACCTCTGATGAGTTGGACAGGGGGCTAGGGTAGTGAAGCAGTAATGTGTAATTTTGGTATGAGATGAAAAGAAATGATTTACCTTTGAATAGATGGGGATACAGTTCTCACCCTCGGCCTTTGTCTTTTTTGTTGGACTGGATTTCTCTTAATCCAGTCATTCCCATCTACAGTTGAATATTGCAGAATGTTTCTGCTAGCAAATAGTTTTCGTTCCAACAAAAGCAACATTTATGGACAGCAAGAGCAATAGTAGTTTCGTTGAAGAGACATGTTTCTAGCTGTTTTACAGCTGAAACAGATGGCTTCAGAAGTAGATGTTAGCTACTTAGTTAGCTCTTACTCTAATCTCCCTTTTCTTTGCCCCAAATTTAACTGTCATTTTTCAGTGACAATAATGAACAATGTTCATGGATTAGTCAATGGTAAGTTAATTTTTTATGCTTTACAAACTTAGTAGTTTTGAACCACTGCATTCTTAAAAAGTTTCTGTGTTCCAATGAGATATGAAGTAATTGCTTGTAGCACATCCCCAGATACTGAACTTCAAATTACTTTCCTACTTAGATTTATTAGACATTCTTTTGGACTGAGTGAGACAGATACATCACCATACAAACTCATCACAATAAAACATACATTTTATTTCTCGTGGTACCATCATCTATTATAAATTACATATATAATTTTTGAGTTTCTCATAGCGTCTCTATAAAATGGCTTATAAAATAATAATTTCAGTGAATGCCTCTTTTGTTCTCTTCATCAGTGTCCTCCAAAATACCTCTTTCCAGGCTAATATATTTTGGGGGAGGCATCCTGTTTTGCTGAGTATTGCTGTATTTTGATTTTAAGCCTTTTCTATATTTTCAACGTACATTGTGTTTAGTATTATTTCTGCTTGTATATAATTACAATATGATTAAAAAGAGTATAGGCTATATATAAAGGCATATACCTTTTTAATTAGATAACATTTTAAGATTCCTCAAATATGGGAAACATGATAGCATCAAGTATATATTTTATAGAATGTATTTATTCCTTCATAAGAGATCAGTGAATCGATTTCACTTCAGAAACATATAGTAGGAAAAGGACCTCAAAGAGAGTGCATTTTTAACAATTTAAAATAAAAGACTTTGCTTGTCCAGCTCTTCATGTGAACCTNTATACACCTGTTCTCACCTGCAGACTTCCAGTCAAAAAACAACTATGCAATCTGTTTTGAAAACAAACACTGCCTTGTTTCCTTCTAGCCAAACAAAATATCGTCTGCCTCTCAGGGATCCTGGACAATTACTACCTGCCAGCTCCAGGTCAACCTGCCTGGGAATGAAATGATAAAATTTTGCTTGCATCCTCAAACTTTTTTTTCTGGTTCTGAGAAATGTAATTAGTTAATATCTACCCAGATTGCACCACAATGATAATTCTTCCAGCCTACCCCTTTAATCATAGAATAATAGAATTGTTTCAGTTGGAAAAGGCCTTTAAGATCATTGAATCAAAACATTAGTCTATCACTGACAATCCCACCACTAAACTATGTCCCTAATCTATATTACTTTTAAATACCTCCAGAAATGGTGACTCCACCACCTCCCTAGGCAACCTTTTCCACTGCTTAACAACCCTTTCAGTGAAGATTTTTTTTTTCCCAGTGTCCATCCTAAACCTCTTCTAGTGCAACTTGAGGACATTTCCTCTTGTCTTACCACTGGTTATCTGGGACAATAGACCAACAACCACTTCAATAAAACCTCATTTCAGGCAGTTGTACAGAGTGATTTTCTCATGCATTTTATTTCTGTGAATATTTCTACTACTTCCATCATATAACAAATGCTAATTTTGGTAATTATATTCAACATCACACGATTGATAGCACTTTTGCAGCTGGAATCTCTACCCTGGGTGATTCTGCAGCATGATCTGAGGAGTGTATTTCTGTCCAAGAGGCAAAGAGTGGTGAGATTCCTCAGCAAGTGGTAGTATTAGTGCTGAAGTGATAGGTGCTTGATTGGCAGTGAAAATGACAGAAAATTTTCCATTTCCAGGTGCTTTCATGGCATACCCATAAATGAAGCTTATCCTTATAGTGATTAGCTAAATTTGGATGAATAACAGCAAGAAGATGAATGGGATTTGATTAATGGGATTTGGTTAGTGTAAAAATTTCTAAGGAACTGCCATGCTATGCAACAACCCTTCAGTTATGTGACTGCACTACCTCTGATGAGTTGGACAGGGGGCTAGGGTAGTGAAGCAGTAATGTGTAATTTTGGTATGAGATGAAAAGAAATGATTTACCTTTGAATAGATGGGGATACAGTTCTCACCCTCGGCCTTTGTCTTTTTTGTTGGACTGGATTTCTCTTAATCCAGTCATTCCCATCTACAGTTGAATATTGCAGAATGTTTCTGCTAGCAAATAGTTTTCGTTCCAACAAAAGCAACATTTATGGACAGCAAGAGCAATAGTAGTTTCGTTGAAGAGACATGTTTCTAGCTGTTTTACAGCTGAAACAGATGGCTTCAGAAGTAGATGGTACTAGTTAGATTTCGTGGCTGGGAGTCTAATTGTTTTCCAGGTGGCAGAGAAATATCAGCCAGTATCTCGTCAGATATGGTATCTACCAGTAGCAATATTTCTGTTAGCTCTTACTCTAATCTCCCTTTTCTTTGCCCCAAATTTAACTGTCATTTTTCAGTGACAATAATGAACAATGTTCATGGATTAGTCAATGGTAAGTTAATTTTTTATGCTTTACAAACTTAGTAGTTTTGAACCACTGCATTCTTAAAAAGTTTCTGTGTTCCAATGAGATATGAAGTAATTGCTTGTAGCACATCCCCAGATACTGAACTTCAAATTACTTTCCTACTTAGATTTATTAGACATTCTTTTGGACTGAGTGAGACAGATACATCACCATACAAACTCATCACAATAAAACATACATTTTATTTCTCGTGGTACCATCATCTATTATAAATTACATATATAATTTTTGAGTTTCTCATAGCGTCTCTATAAAATGGCTTATAAAATAATAATTTCAGTGAATGCCTCTTTTGTTCTCTTCATCAGTGTCCTCCAAAATACCTCTTTCCAGGCTAATATATTTTGGGGGAGGCATCCTGTTTTGCTGAGTATTGCTGTATTTTGATTTTAAGCCTTTTCTATATTTTCAACGTACATTGTGTTTAGTATTATTTCTGCTTGTATATAATTACAATATGATTAAAAAGAGTATAGGCTATATATAAAGGCATATACCTTTTTAATTAGATAACATTTTAAGATTCCTCAAATATGGGAAACATGATAGCATCAAGTATATATTTTATAGAATGTATTTATTCCTTCATAAGAGATCAGTGAATCGATTTCACTTCAGAAACATATAGTAGGAAAAGGACCTCAAAGAGAGTGCATTTTTAACAATTTAAAATAAAAGACTTTGCTTGTCCAGCTCTTCATGTGAACCTAAATTAGCATTCTGTGTTCATCCTGAGCTTGGATAAATTTGAAACCTTTCATGTCTAAAACCGCATGATCAAGGGCAAAATCTTTTGCTAGCACTGGAATCTGTAAGGGGAAGCAAGATACGCACACATGGCTTTATCACTGTGTGTTTTACTGCTGAGACCATGAAAAAAAAAAATCTCAATTATGTGTTATTTAATTAAAGCACACTGCCCCCTTTTGAATTTCTTTTTTACAAAAAATAAATCCTTCCTCATTAAAGATGTAGAGACAATATTATTCAATATATTCATCAGTGACCTGGATGAGGGGGTAGAGAGCACCCTCAGCAAGTTTGCTGCTGACTCCACTGGGAGGAGTGGCTGACACAGCAGCAGGCTGTGCTGCCAGCCAGAGAGACCTGGACAGACTGGAGAGCTGGGCAGAGAGAAATGTAATGAGATTTAACAAGAGCAAGTGTAAGGTGCTGCATCTGGGGAAGGATTCACCTCTGCTCCTCTTTTCATTACTTTCCAGCATTTTAAAGGTGAAATACAGATGAATATAAAGAGTTAGGTCTTTTAAATTATTACACTTGGTTTAGTCCATTCCTTGGTAACCACTGCAAGAAGACAAGAAAGGGAAAACCATGTTGTTGATTACTGCCATGCTTCTGCCATGCTTCTCTGGTTGAGTCACATTTCTTACTACACAATTTGAGTATCTTTTAGGTAATTTGCCAAGATCCTAGTGATGAACCATCTTTGAATGAAAGTTGTAGCAGATCAAGACTGACACTTCCATATTTTAGTCTTTGGAGTCTTGCCCTCATTTCTCACATATGATACATATACATGTTTTTTTGGCTCACTGCATCCATGACCATCTGTTGCAGTGGCATTGTGCCCAGCATTCACAACTTGGTCAGATTGTTCAATATGATATAGCTGGTGATAATTCTATGGGAATAGTCTTCCAAATACTGGAATTCATCCCTCTGGAAGACAAACTGAAGAATCAGTATTGCATGGTTCATCACAACTGGCTGCATTTATCTGTGCTATCACAGCTTTAGTGTGACCCAGAACAGCTGAAGACAGGAGAAAAGGTGATGCAGACTTCTTGGGCACTGTGACAGTGAAAGAAAATATTTTTTACTTGCAAAAGACATCCTGTGATCTCATGAAGGCTCTTATTTTCCTATAACAGAAGAAGAATGTCTGCAGACCTCAGTGTGAACCACATATGCATGACCACCAACTGTCACTCACACCTCAGCATTACCCTTCACTTTCTCAGCTCTGCTTTACTCTGGTGTGACCCCACCTGGAGGACTGTGTCCAGCTCCAGAGTCCTCAGCACAAGAATCATAGAAAGTCAGGGGCTGGAAGGGACCTCGAAAGATCATCTAGTCCAACACCCCTGACAGAGTAGGATCACCTGGAGAATTCAAATCCAAAGCTGTTACAATGGCTTCAAAGCCTTAGACTGAAAACTGAAAATAAAACAAGTTGGTAGGACAGGGAGAGGTAGAAACAGCAAAGGTTCTGTAATGAACTGATTATGACAGCAATAAAATTACTATTTGAAAGTAATATGCTGACTCAAATTGCTAATGGTTCATTCAATCAACAAATGTTTCAGTAAATACATGTCATACCAAAATTTGTACAAGTCAGTTCTCAAGCTACTCTTTTATGTCAGTTGTGATGACTCATCTATTCAGAACACCAACATAAAAATAATACCAAAAAACCCCCCAAACCACACTAAAATGCCACTGTTTATGCAGAAAGACACAGAGTATTCAGAATTTTCTTCCCTCTGACTTCAGCTATGAGAATGCCCACCACATCAGCTGGTGCTCATTGTAGCTACAAATTATTACTTTCAGTACTCTGCATTAGTGAACGTGGAAAATAAGCATTATTTTGTTTGAGAAAATGTTTCATTCTGAATGCCAAAATACTGAAGGTTTCAAAAATTAAGTGACAGACCCAGAGACAACAAACAGTGCAGAATAAAGCTTCTGTTTAAGGGACAGACACAGCAGACACATAAATAAGTTCAGCTTTATATATTCAAATACTTCTTAAGAATTGGTTGGTTCGAGTGTATTTTGATAAGACTGAAAAATACAGCATAGACTATGACTCTAGAGAGAGATTTTCATAAGAATAATCCTGAATTTTCTCAGATCTCTAAAAGATATAGTTTCATTATGCTGGAGTTCTTGGGACTTTTGAAAAACAGTGCTAACTCTTCTAGGAAAAAAAACCCCAGATATAGTTAAAATCACACTTTCAATTAATTGTTAAGTATCAGCATTAGTTCTCATCTATTGTTTCAGGATATGAAACATCAAATAGGTATTTTTTGAGGTCTTTTAATGCAATCTTAATTAGTGACATTGGTGTTTTTAAAGTTTTATTTAAACTTTTGCTTTTCTTTTGATTTCACTACAACATTCAGAATTTTAAATGCAAGGCAGGAGTATCTGAGTGTCTGTTGGATGTTTCCTTATGTTGCTGCATTGGAGGTGGTGTCCCAGATTAGCCTTAAGAAGATCTCGGTTTATAATGTGATTATGAGATTTGCTTCATTTTGATTTTTAATCATGAGAGAAGAAAATTGATCTGTAATGGAAATTGTCACCTTCGTATTTATAGAATGCATTAAGTTTTTATAACACCTTATAATGACAATGTTCCTTATTTTTCCCCGCTGGTGTTAAAAAGTCCATTCTTCTGCGCTCACAAAAGCCTTTATTTTATTTATTCTCTCATTATCCTTCAGTTAATAAAACCATAGGTGGTAATCCAGTGTTTGTGTCCTATTTCTGTGTACAATATGTGTGTAACTGTAGTGGTTCAGGGAATAGTCAATGGACATTAACTATGTTAAACAAGAAGCATTGTACCCTCAAGCATGAACTGCAGATTCCCACAGAAATTCTCTAAATCAAGTGTTGAGGAGATTTTTGTCTTCCTGGCTATTTTGTTATCTCTGTTGTAAGGCCCTTGGTTTTTTTGGCGGTTCTGAACAGATATTGTGATAGACACCATGGTAAACAGCTCTCTTATTGTATTTTGTACTAGGATATTGAACATTTTCCTGAGCAAAGTGCAATGTGATGCCAAGTATTTCCATCCCCTGCAGCTTCTTACAAAGGGAACCAGTCCGCAGCTTGCTAATAGAGATGGAGGAGCTCTTCCTTGTAAGCTTTCAAAATAATCCATTTTAAAAGACAGTTTCAGCATAATAAATGCTTGGTGACTTGAAATCCCAGTGTGTTTTGAAGAAACAAATACTGTACTGTATATGCCGAATCTGTACAATTTGAGCTTTGAACTTGAAGTACTTCAGACGTGTCCTTGGACTGATAATAGCAGTCTTTTCAGGTACAAAAGAACTAAATTATAGTTACAAATAAGAAACCAGAATTAGTAGTGATTTAATATTTCTGTTGACACAGAGTGCTTTCTACTTTTGTTATAACTAGATATGTCAAACATATCCATTCCATAGATATATATGATAAGCATAGAAGGAAAAAGAAACATGAATTAAAGAAACATTATGTTTGTATCAAGCTTATGCTGTTTAAGTACTGAAACTGTGGTTGAAGTTTAATGGCTCTGTGTGAGGGTCTGATTTTTTTCCTCTCTCTTTGTTAGGTTAATTCAGCTTCAATAACAAGCCTTTTCTGTCCTGCTACCAAATACCTCCAAATGTACAGCAAGGGAAACTGGCATTTCAAATTAAGGGAAACAGTGAACCAAAACAAGAACACAATAAAAGAAAGAGCAGGGTGATACATGTAAATGATGTACTCACTGGGAACTAACAGCGGTAGCTTGCAGTGAAGGGATTTAGCTCTCTGCTAATTCAACTGATAGGGAAACAGGCATATTTGGGAAGAGGGTTGGCCAGGTTCCTTAAGCTCACAAAAGCTTTAGTGGTTACATCATCAGGGGAGCTTTGGGACTTTAAAAAAACTTGTTGCTATAGTTAGTCTGCTAAAAAGAGAAATCTTTTTATTTCATATGATGGAGATAGTCTATACTTTAAATCAATCTTTTTAAACAATTATCTATCAATTCAAGTCACTTGAATTTTCATTTTAGCAGAATAAATTGTAAAATCTTTCTCTCTGTAATTTTTCTACCAGTGGCTTTGTACAGTTTCTTTAGGAGTCCAGCAGCATACATTTAGGGTACAAAGTCTGAACAAGGGGGATATATTTATTGTCCTGTTTACTGTATGCGAGTTTCTTCTGCATAGTAACTACTTATGGTACCTTACTGGAGAGGGATTAAGATGTTTTATATTCTGTGTGTGCCTTGGAGAGGATGTGTTGGTACCTAATCTTGTTTAGCCACCGTGCAGACAGCTTTGAGGAATTTTTTTTTTCTGTCCCAGTATCCTTTAAAACCTGCAGATCTTTGGAAAGGGAAGGTATTTCCATTTCCTTAGTTTGCTTTTCAAAAGTGAAAAGCTTGGCCTTTATCTTGACAAGCAAAGAAGAAAATATAAGGCATGGTGATCCTGCCTACAGGCTTGGTACTTGTTAAATGTTTGGGGCAATTAAGGGAAAGATTGAACTTCTCTCAGAAATGTGGTTTCATTTTTTTGTATAAAAGCAAGATCACAGGATGTCAGGGATTGGAAGGGACCATGGAAATCTTTGAGTCCAACCCTGCTGCCAGAGCAGGACCATATATTATAATCTAATCTAGCACAGGTCACAAAGGAACGCATCCAGCCATGTCTTGATATTCTCCAGAGAAGGAGACTACACAACCTTTCTGGGGAACACGATCCATTGTTCTGTGACCCTTGCAGTAAAGAAGTTCCTCCTCATGTTGAGGTGGAACTTCCTGTGCTCCAGCTTCCACCCATTTCCCCTTGTCCTGTCGTAGGGCACAAGTGAGAAGAGGCTGCCTCCCTCCTCCTGACATTCAACCCTCATATATTTATGTAGCACATGATTTTATGGTTGGACTTGATGTACTGGGAGCAACAGGGAAGAGGTAGTTAGGGATGGATTGTTTGGAGAAGACTGGAGCAGAGAAAGGGAGGTTGAAAGGAAGTGAAGAAGATCAAGAAATAGGAAAAAACATAATAAAACACTACATAAATTTTTCTGATTCCCATTCAAGGTGACTTACAAGTGACTAATGAACCCTCTGAGTGTTTATATACCAGCAATAATAAAAGAACAGCTATCCATGACTTGTAATGAAAAAAAAAAAGAAAAAGAAAAGAGAGATATTTAGCTGAAACCTGAATTAAAATGAAAAAGTGAGCTAAAGGCTTTTCCCCATGTACTCTGTCCTGAACTTTATACTTTCTTGTAGAGTTTGTTTTTGTCTTATCAGATGCAGATTGGAAGCCCAGTGGTTACTCTAATTTAAGTTTTATTTAAGCATTAAGGAGTCCTTTAGCTTCAGAAATGAGGACATGATAAGAAGCAAGGAGAAAGTTAGCCTTGGAAAATGTACTTTAGGTCAGAAAATTCAGTTCAGCATGACAGTCAGATATATACTAAATTCTCTCTCATAACAGATTTAAGCTCTGTCTTTTTGTTGAGTTACTGGAGAGACTTTTGTCTACTTAAAAGTGTCTACTTTTGCTGAGGTGTATTAGAGAGTAATAACATCTCTCACTAGATTTTGTTTTGATCTATTACAAAAACAAAGCACTTTTAGCATCCTGTTGTACAACACAGCTTCATCATTTCTGCCCCTCTTCTCATTTTAATTCCTCTTTCTTACGAACAAATAACCAAAACTGAATGAATCCCTACTCTCTCAGCTTAATTTACAATATTCCAAATTCTAAGTCCTTTACTGAAGTTTAACCAGAAATACTTTATGGCGTCTACTTTGTTAAAAAAACATAAATTCAAAGAGGGACATCTAATGTGTTTGGTACAATCAGTATTTGCAAACCCATTTGGCATTTTTTATCATTTAATACAGTATTTCTTCTCATATACTGTTTCTTTCTATGCCTTTAATTATTCTTCCTTTCAAATACAATTCTGAAGCCTTTCATGCTACTGAGACAGAACACCACGGCTGGACATGCTACTGTGTTTTGACTACATCACAAAATTGGATCTAATTATTCCCTCCTGATGGTATT
>VYZU01017554.1:27809-39680 GCA_013401355.1 Ceyx cyanopectus | reverse complement strand
TTTTTTTTTTTTTTTTTTTTTACAGATATCAAAGCTTTTAAGGAAAAAGCAAATTAAAAAGTTTAGAATTAGCTTGATTCACTGCTGTGAATGTTTTGAAGAGCTTCTCATCAGAAAGTAAAACCATAGATCTGTCTCTGGATGTTCTATCAGAACTGAAAAATTCTTCATTTGAAGAAATAGGCTAGGAAAGTGGCAGTGATGGTAAAGGGATTAAGGAGGCTTTTGACAAACCTGCTTATTTTTTCTAGGATGTTTTATTTTTTAATGATATTATTACTTCCCTGTGCTTAATAGTAAGTCTTGATTTAAATAATCTGAAGGAAAAGCATGAATAAAGTTTTGCAATTGCACAGTGTTTATTCTGAGACGTGAAAATAGGAACCCTACAGAATTTTGCTTAAGTTCTCTTATTCAAGACATTTTTATTGGCTACAAACAGCTTTGAAAAATAAGAATAAAAAATAACTATATGAAGATACACTTTATGAACTCAACAGGCTCTTTTTGCTTTCATGTCACATGTTCAGAAGCTTCTTTCAGACTGTGTTGAGTATACTAATATGAACTGAAAACATACCTATTTTCTGTAACATCAATTCAATACAGTACCTTCTAGTTAAATACCAATAACAACCCCATAATAATAAGATGCAATTTATCTGGGAACTACATTCTGAATTTGCATGAGGAAGAGCTCAGTTATTTAATGAATCTTTTAAATGTCCTCCAAGAATCCATCTGGATTTATGGCTGTTTCGTCTGCCACTGACTGAAAAAAGTGTAATATCTGAAAACTTTATCTCGTGCCAATTTGCTGCTTTAACTTTAAAAAATATGTTCTACAATCACATTTTTCCCAGCTAACTTATGCATTCAATTCTTAAGTGATCAGAAAAAAACCCCAGTATAACTTTTTGAAATAGTTTAATCATAGAAGAACAGAGAAAAATTGGCTTCAGTTGTTATGATGAAAATCAGTGACTGGAAGTGTTTTAAATGGTCCTGCTGAATATTCAGAATTCCATGGACTAGGAAGCAGGTTTGCTGATGACACCAAACTGGGAGGAGTGGCTGACACAGCAGCAGGCTGTGCTGCCATCCAGAGAGACCTGGGCAGGCTGGAGAGCTGGGCAGGAAGAAATTGAATGCAATTTAACAAGAGCAAGTGTAAGGTGCTGCATCTGGGAAACTCATGTATCTCATGAACAACCTCACATATCAGTACAGGCTGGGGGCTGATCTGTTGGAGAGCAGCTCTGGAGAAAGAGACCTGAGGGTCCTGGTGAACAGGAGGAAGTCCATGAGCCAATGATGAGTCCTTGTGGCCAAGAAGGCCAATGGCATCCTGGGATGCATTAGGAGAAGTGTGGCCAGCAGGTCAAGGGAGGTTCTCCTCCCCCTCTACTCTGGATTGGTGAGGCCCCACCTGGAATACTGTGTCCAGTTTTGGGCACCTCAATTCAGAAAAGGCAGAGATTTACTGAAGAGACTCAGAGGAGTCTGAGTTGGGACCTCATCAATGTCTATAAATATGTTAAGGGTGAGTGTAGAGAGGATGGAGCCAGACTCTTCTCAATGTCATCCAATGACAGGACAAGAGGCAATGGGAGCAAGTTGGAGCACAAGAGGTTTAGGGTCAACACAAGGAAAATCATTTTCACAGTGAGGGTGACAGAGCTCTGGAACGGGCTGCCCAGGGAGGTTGTGGCGACTCCATCCCTGGAGACACTCAAGACCCGCCTGGATCTGTTCCTGGGTGACTTGGTCTAGGTGATCCTGCTCTGGCAGGGGGGTTGGACTAGATGATCTTCTAGGTCCCTTCCAACCCCTAACATCTGTAAATTTGTGAATCTGTGAACTATTCCTACATTCCTTATTTTGAAAAAAAGTAGTTTGGAATGAATAATCACAACTAGGAATAAATCTGAAATCTTGGCAATCTGGGGTGTGCAACCTGGGGCAAGGGGGGATATCATAATGGTATTTGATTACTACTGGATATGATCTTTCACATACAGAAAAAATTAAAGAATCAAATGAAACATGCTACATACTTTAAATAACGAGCAGTATAAAAAATCATTTTTAGGTCAGTCTCTAAGGGAAACAAGCCTATGTGATCATCCTGTCCTTCAACTAGATTTGGAGTGAATGTCAACCAAATTTGGTAAGAAGTCCTGTCAAGGTTAGGGGTGGGCTATGAGACAAGTGATGAACACTCATCTCCCTTACCAAAGAGAAGCAAATATACAAACTTCAGAGAGTGCCGTTAGTTAGAAGAGACGAGAGGCAATGGGTGCAAGTTGGAGCACAAGAGGTTTAAGGTCAAAACAAGGAAGAACTTTTTCTCAGTAAGGGTGATAGAGCTCTGGAACGGGCTGCCCAGGGAGGTTGTGGAGTTTCCTTCTCTGGAGACACTTAAGACCTGCCTGGATCTATTCCTGGGCAACTTGGTCTAGGCGATCCTGCTCAGGCAGGGGGGTTGGACTAGATGATCTTCTAGGTCCCTTCCAACCCCTAATATCTGTGAATCTGTAAAATAAAGCCACTGAACAGAATTAGTTCTAACTCAAACCAGGAGAAGTCCATAGCACAATAACTTCCCACAACTTTGCAAAATTATTGAGTTGAAGATAAACATTGATCCAAGTTCAAAGCAGACAGAAAGACAAACAGAACTCTACTGTACTTATTTAGAGGGCAGCATGCTGCTTGGCCAGCCAGAAACTAAGTACTGGCCAGTCAGCAGGATGTTCACATATAGCTTTTAATTTCTTACAGCACACAGTAAGCCTTACCATGTACAAGTGTTAAAATAGCATCCAGGAAATGGCAATGTATAAACACAGAAGAAAATGATTCCTGCCTTAAAGACTAATAGTCTCTAAATCCCTAGAACTGAGACTTCCCTACAGACCACTGCCATCTTGGTTAACACTTGGGTTTCCTATGATAAGAGTTACATAGGTAATTATATCTTTAAAATAATTTTATCTTTTTGATCAATACTATGAAAAATCCCACCATAAAAATAAAAAGAAACGAAATTATGAAGCTAATCTTTCATAAGAGACCACAAATTTATCTGGATATAATTTTAAGCCAAAATACAGTGATTACAAAAAAAAAACCATAAAAAAAATCTCTAATATAGACACGAAAAGAAACCAAAAAGGCATTAGGTAACTATTAGCTGGTAATTGGAGTTGCCTTTGTTCCTGAGGAAAGAGATGGGGTTAATTTTAAGTTGCATACTTCTAGTATCAGACCTGCATTTGCCACTACAAGAGTATGGAGAACTCTAGATACTGGCTATAGACCTTATGGTGGAATCATTAACAATGCTAAATAAGCAGGGTCAAAGGCTGCAATACTGCAACTGTTCAGCAGCAGTTTTACATTCCACATGCAGTAAGGAGAAAATTCAGCCCTCTTCACCAACCTTGTCCCACTGGTTTGTTTTATTTAACAGCTGTTTCTAATTTTGTACTTGGATTGTAAAGCTCCACTTTTCATTTCTACATTCTAAGTAACAAATCCTCATGGTGCTGTAAGTGGGCTTGGCAGACGTGCAACACAGATAACAAAATAAAGTTCTATTATGTAGAAGGTGCACATGTGCCATCCAACCCAGAGGTGAATTTTATGCTGGCAATACTTATGAATCTCATAACAAAAGAAACTATATGTTTATGTAATTAAATCAAATTTTCTAAATGCACACACAAAAGCATAAGAAATTTCACAAGCATTTTTAACTTTAGCCTTTTTGAACCTTTTTTGTACTTCATTTTACAGTATTTAAATGCTTTTTTTTTTTTTTAATCTGAATATAAATTATTTCTGCCAGAGGGCAAACCAATTGGGGAAATTCCTATTAAATGTGCATATTTCCTCTGCATAGATACTCATGAATGTATGTGGAGTTTCTCTCAATTATTTATATGTTACACTATTTAATTGAAAAACACTTGACATAAACAATTCCAACTACAAAATCAACAATTTCTTAGCAAGGGATTAAATAAGACCTGCTAAGAATAAGGAAATAATTAGTTCAGAATTTTTATGTTTTGAAATAGAAAGAGGTTATGAATTATCTTTAAGTTGCTGTTTACCAAATATATCCAGGAATTATTAATAAGTTTTCAGAAGCTTGACTCAAATGCCTGTTACAACTTAATAAGAATCTTTCTGTCAAATTCTATAGTGCCTTGATTATAAACTAATTTCAACAGTATGATAAAACAATAGGACTGATCTTGCTCCTCAGTCTTAATCCAGATTTTCGAAGTCTGCAAGAATTCTGTGGGCTTTTTTGTTGTTGTTGTTTTTTTTCCCCTACAAATTATTTTAAGTCCTTTTGTTTGGTAGGTCTTTCAGATAGAAAAGTCTATATCAAATTCTATAATTTGAAATAGACTGTATTTTATCTGAAACTAGAGATAGAACAATTATACATTCCTCATAATTTATGTCCCATTTATTTTTTTTGGTGTGGATGCAGAGGGATAAGAAGCAACCAACTCTGGCATAACATTATTCTGATTGAAAAGTAACAGGGGCTTAACATTGCTTATAATCAAGGCAGAACTAGATTAAGACTGAACACTTAAAAGTCCTTCATTAATTCTCAGGATATGGTAGATTTTTTTTTCTTTTAAATGTCCAAGCTTATTTTAGAAAGGACTAAGGAGATCCTTATTAGGAATTAAGACTGGCAATTTAAAAAACAGACAAGGACAGACAAACTTTGGTTTATGGATGAGCTGTATGTTATAGGAGTCAGCACTGTGCTAAAATTTATTTGCTTCATGTTCTGTCCCTTTCTTTTAGTAGTTCTGCTTGACTTTTGTCTTTCTGGTCTGTAAGCATTTCAAAGAACATATTACTCTCACTTATGTGTGAGCACTTACGTGCTAGCAGAATATAAATCTGATGACTAATTCAAAGTCATCACTGCATTTAGACGAACAGAATAACGTTCACAAATTTCTCAGCTCTCATACCAGGAACCCACAGTTTCTGGCATGGCACTGATTTACATTCAGAATTGTGAAAGTTTTATTCATCAGAGTCTACTGTGATACTTACATGCTTTCTCAAAACTAGTTATTTAAATGTAGCCAGAAATGTTCCCAAGCCAACATGTATGGAAAGATGCATTTATCCTAGTAAACTCTTATCCTTCAAAAGGGCATGTCTGTTTGCAAACTGCCCCTTAGGAAAAGTCCTTGCAACACTCCTAATTACTAAACTATGCCCTTGAATAGTTGCAGGGAAAAGAAGTACAAGTCAGCACAAGCTAAAAGCCTGTCCAGGACTATTAACACCATTTTAGCACTAGCCTGAGCTCTGCTGCTCATAGACATCATCGTGCACTGATTAATTTATTCACGTGGGAAATCAACCATGGCCTGTGTCTAACTTTGCTGCTAATATCTAAAAAGTCCTGAAATCCTCGCATTACTCAAAGGTGGGAGAACAGATACTTATTGTAAGATTATATTGATGATGGCTTTTGTTGCTTTCTCCTGAGTTCTCCATGTCACTCTTTCTGCTCCCATAGACAATGTACTACTAACCTATCCTTTTGTGAGGGTTTGCCTTAAGGAAAGGACAGTTGTGCATGTCTACTAGGAAAACACCATCAGGTACACTAAGCTTCTCTTACAAATGCAGAATTGCTTAACATTAAGATTGAAATGGTGGCATATGAAGTACTGGCTTTATAGCACTAGCTATATTTGAATGTGTATGTACATGAATATTCATACTTATGTCTATATGTAGATGTGTACGTGTGTATATACAAACATACATACAGACACATCCATATGCACATATTTATACAAACATCATTATTACTTGCAATGGTTTGATGGCTGCTTTCAGAACAAGTACACTTTCGGGTATATGTTTTTATTATGCTTTTGATAACAAATATATCTAATTTTGTTATAAGCTGCATGAAGCTAATAATACCTATAAGTACCAATTCCTTGTTTCATCTAGACTGCTTCTAAGTTATTTGAAACTTTGGGATTAATATTTAAGGTCTACATCATTTCATGCATGACAGATGTTAATTATTTTATACAAAACAGAAAGCACTTGAAGATTATAACAATGAGCACTGGCAATGCAAGAACCTATGCAGACTAGCCCATCCATAAAGTTTATCAGTACATGTGGACTATGTTTATTCTGCAAGAAACAACTGTGTAAACCTGAAGTTCACATTTACCTTCAGCAGAATTTACAATAATGTATTAGAACTATCACAGGCTACAATAAACTTCTCTGATATGCAGAAAAATGCACACGTTTATAATGACTGATATTACTTTGGAAAACACATTCAAAGCACAGGATTATTTTTTTTTTTTCCTTAACTGAGATTCTGCCACAAAGCTTGTGCTTATTTGGATGACAAGTAATGCTGGATTTAATGTGAAGAAAAAGATTTAAAATATGATATTACTTTCTAATGAGTATAAAGTGACATCAGCATGTTTAATAGCTATATGTGAAAATTACTAGTAACCAAACAAAGAATATAATTTATTATCAGCCCCCTGAGGAAACACTAACTATGGGGTGTGTACAGCTAATGGAACAGGGTCACAACCTGAATACTCCTGCAATAATCAGTTGAGTAGCATCTCATTTGGGTAACTTGTAAACAGAGACCTTATTTCACAGTTTAAAAAAAAAATAAGGTAAAATCTCATTCTTCAAAGAACTGCCACTAAAATTATGTTTGCTCCAAGCACAATGTCTCCATAGCAGGCTACTCTATTATTATTGTTTTCTTTCCCTTATGTTCTGACAGCCACTAATCGCCTGCATCCACATATCACGACGGAAGTCTACAATGCCAGCACCTCAAATATTTAGCTTTGAAGATTAATGAACACCAGATTATATCCAGCCTTTAGGACAGGGACCAGGCTGAAAGTCAAAGAACTTCAAATTTGATTACACAAAACTCATCCAAGCAAACTTATTGATTTGCTTCCAAGGCAAACAACAATCTTTACAAGTACATGTTTAACTTTATACTCCCAAGCAATCAGTCCTAAGCACGTATAGACAGCTTCCATTCACAAGTAGTGAAAAACTCACACTATTTGGTGAGAGAACCAAAAACTGATATATAATATTTACATCTAAAAGGATGAACACTTGAATGTCTGTAAGAATAACTTCTCACTGTGTAAATTCTCCTATATTCATGGCTTCACTATTAATCAGTGCAGTTAATATTCATATGATTATGTAAATTATGTGAAAGTATCATGTAAATGTTAGACATCAGTCACATACCTACATATACATTCCTGTATTGATATATAGGTACACATATGTATTTTTATATGTATAAATAAATTCAAACATCCATGCCTATACATGTGTATATATTCCTATATATATCACAGAATCACAGAATGTTAGGGGTTGGAAGGGACCTAGAAGATCATCTAGTCAAACCCCTCTGCCTGAGCAGGATCACCTAGACCAAGTCACCCAGGAACAGATCCAGGCGGGTCTTGAGTGTCTCCAGGGATGGAGTCGCCACAACCTCCCTGGGCAGCCCGTTCCAGAGCTCTGTCACCCTCACTGTGAAAATGATTTTCCTTGTGTTGACCCTAAACCTCTTGTGCTCCAACTTGCTCCCATTGCCTCTTGTCCTGTCATTGGATGACATTGAGAAGAGTCTGGCTCCATCCTCTCTACACTCACCCTTAACATATTTATAGACATTGATGAGGTCCCAACTCAGACTCCTCTGAGTCTCTTCAGTAAATCTCTGCCTTTTCTGAATTGAGGTGCCCAAAACTGGACACAGTATTCCAGGTGGGGCCTCACCAATCCAGAGTAGAGGGGGAGGAGAACCTCCCTTGACCTGCTGGCCACACTTCTCCTAATGCATCCCAGGATGCCATTGGCCTTCTTGGCCACAAGGACTCATCATTGGCTCATGGACTTCCTCCTGTTCACCAGGACCCTCAGGTCTCTTTCTCCAGAGCTGCTCTCCAACAGATCAGCCCCCAGCCTGTACTGATATGTGAGGTTGTTCATGAGATACATGAGTTTCCCAGATGCAGCACCTTACACTTGCTCTTGTTAAATTGCATTCAATTTCTTCCTGCCCAGCTCTCCAGCCTGCCCAGGTCTCTCTGGATGGCAGCACAGCCTGCTGCTGTGTCAGCCACTCCTCCCAGTTTGGTGTCATCAACAAACTTGCTGAGGGTGTTCTCTATCCCCTCGTCCAGGTCATTGATGAATATATTGAATAATATTGGACCGAGCAGTGACCCTTGGGGGACTCCACTAGTCACAGGCCTCCAGTCAGACTCTGCTCCATTGACCACAACTCTCTGGACTCTGTCCTTTAGTTTTTCCCAATCCACCTTACTGCACCATGACTCCATCCACACTTCTTAAGCTTGGCTGTGAGGATCCCATGGGATACAGTATCCCCACAAGAAGGGGCCAACTGGCTCATTCAGTTCACAAACAGATTACACTATTATAAATAACCAAATTAAAATAAAATCAATTTACAAGTTGTATGTATGTCTCCTATTATCAAATCCAGAATGTTTAGAATTTTACTTATAGCTCATTAATACTAATGCAATTTCATACAATGTCAACTCAACATCTGCTCTTACACTTTTTCTGCAGCCAGAACTTATGATTTAATTTTTCACTCACTGAAAATAAAAAATGCACAGAAGACATCTGCTATCTTTTTTTTCAGTGGCCCCTCAAAGAAAATGTTACACTTACACTCAGCCTTTTTCATTTCTCCACCTCTCTTTATAGAAAGAAAATATTTGCATAAGACAGACCATACAGATTCAGCAGAACTTTGCCCTGGGCAGTGAAAATGTACCTTGTCTCCTTACCCATGTTAATAATAAGCATCTATTATGGAAGTTTCTAATATTTATATAGTAGGAAAAGGAAATTCCTTCCACCCCCCCCCCCCCCCCCCCAACTCANCCCCCCCCCCCCCCCCCATGCATCTCTAAGTGTATTACCTAACTTATATGCTTTTATAATGGGCTTAAAGATATTTAAGTATTCAACAACTTTTTCTTAATTTACAATAAAAAATAAGAAATATTACAAGTTTCTTAGGCAGTTGCTGGATGACCATACCAATCACACTGAGTATGAACCTTTGAGGGTCAAATCAATAGGGGTGTTTGCCTTTATTCACCTTCCAGTGTTTTGGGTTTTTTTTACTTTTTTTTTTTAAAAAAATTTTTACTAATTTATTATTTTTTTACTAATTGAAGGACCAAGTGAAAAGGTTCCTAAAAGTTCAGTAACTTCAGTACTTTTATTCTGAGTATCAGACAGATAACTCAATTAAGCATTTTTCAGTCAAAATGAAAATGACTGTTGTGACTGGCTTTAGGCAAGTGCTATCTTACCTACTGTGAAACTGGATTTAGCTTAAATTCAATCCATAGAACAATACTGGAATAGAGTCAGACATCATTCCCCAGAATGGGGATCAGAATAGTGAGCTAACAGTACTTCAGAAGAGAATTTAGAAATTACTGAAGGTCATGACCTGAAGAGAAGTATGCAGTTCATGCTGGAACAAACAATGTAGATGTCATAACTGAAAGCACAAATAAAAATACAACTTGTAAGAAAAGTAATGCTTCCATTTTATTGACCATTGGTATGAACTCAAATTGTAAAACTGAATCCAGCTCTGGTTGTTGCAGGCAAGAAATATATGGCAACAATTCAGAGGAAAATAGTGTGAATGACCCGCAGTCTAGAAAGTATGAGGTGGTATTAAAAAAAGTGTGATGTTCCAGGTTTAAAAGAACATGGGGAAAAAAAAAAGGACAAGAACCTTTCAATTAAAACAACAACAACAAAACAAAAACACCCCAAATCCACAAAAGCCTGAAGCCATTTTTTAATGTCCAAGTTTTGGCTGGGAAATTAAACTATCCTTCAAAACACACCCATTCGGTCAGAGATTTACTGGAATTTTACTATTTCCACAAAATATTACAACTTATGTTTTTTTTATTATTTTTTTTTAATAAAATGGCTTTTCTCAGAAAAAACAGCCACAGGCTGAGCAAACAGTTGGAACAGTTTCAACCCACAAAGTCAAACTTAATGGAATGACTATACAGATCACACCTATTTGAAGAAGCAGTTTGGAATCCAGCACACTTAGGAATTAGAAGATAAGTTTTATTCAGCTACTTGAGGCTCACTCATTGCTTGTCTTCCCACAGCATGACATGCTTTTATACAAACATAGGAAAACACCTTTTTTATATCCAGACTGCTATACACATGCAAATTTGTGCTTTGTTTTTCAACTGTAAATAGAGTGTCAGAGGAAATGAATATGTGAATAATTATAGAATTCTCTGTGTTCCTATTCCTCACTTTAAAAAGTAAAAGAAGTTTTAAAACTGTTGCAATTTTAAATTATGGTTGCAAATCAATTTTATGCTGAAACAAGGTGCTCTGTGTTGAAACACAAGTTGTCAAATATAATTTGTCTCAATACCAATAAAATGTAGCTTTATGATCTCAGTGACTTACCTTGTTCCTCATTGATAAGACCCATATTTGCATGTGCTTGTGCCTCTCTTTTCCCTCCATCAATTTTTATTTGTTGAGCAGTGATAAAGGATTGTTCATAAAAGTAATTACTTAACCATTTGTCCACAGGGTCATTGAAACAGTAGGCCAGGTTAAGCTGGTTATCATACACCTTCTCATAGAGCCCTTTAAAAACAAAACATGTAATCAAAATGTTAGCTTATCATCAGCTTTCAGAAGTTTTACCTATTAGAGCAATAACCATATAATGAAAATGAAGAGCAATTTATATTTCTGCCACTCAAATACCACCAAGTTCTACTCCATTTCCACTCAAAAGGTAAGGGGAAAATAATAACCTTACAAATTAGTCCAAATTGCAAACTTATTTGAGCAAAACCACATTTAATTGCTCTCATTTCCTTATGGAAACCAAAATTTCTGTTCAATAAAATGTGCACTACCTGGACAAGACAACAGCTAATAAGAGAGAAGCTGGAGCCAGCAAAAAAACCACACAGTCACTACTGGAGAAGTGCTGCTCTGAACCACTGAGACCTGAAAAGGCACCAGGAGCTTTCAAAACAGGTCAAGGTATCAATGGTGGTGATGGAGAAAAAGAACCAGACAGAACACTCTGCAAACACAGTCCATTGATCTCTACCATTTAAAATGTTTAAAGTAAGACTGTCAAGAAAGGCTTTGAGTTTTCACATATATTCCCATTTTTTGTACCTTATGACTCTCTAGAAATTAAGGATCTTATTTTGAAAAAGATAGGTCGAGGTTCTGCCCTCAGAACAAATGTGGAAAGCAAGGAAGACTCAAAGTCACAGATCTGCTTTATGATCTGAAGGGAAAAAAACCCCACACTTCCCACTCTATCATCTCAGATGGCTAAATGAACACACAGTATCCCTAAAATTTAAAAAAATAAGGCAAGTCCCAAATCTAAGTAAAATAACAAAATTACCAAAAAATATATTATTCACAATTTAAAATTACAGAATGAGAACTTCTATGGAGTTACTTGTCTCAGAAAAGCATCTTAAAATAAATGAAAAAAAAATCCACAAAAAAATCCTCTTTGGATTATTTCAAAACTGTATTATTTTGAAGTAGAGATTTAAAACTTTTCTGACAACTCCTATCATACTGCTTCTCCCTAAGGGGAATTTGAAATATATATTCCCTACATGATGCTGAAGCAGTAATATAAGAGTTATCTGCAAAATTTTAAATCTCTACTGCAAGATAATACTGTTT
>VYZU01017554.1:6833-23829 GCA_013401355.1 Ceyx cyanopectus | reverse complement strand
TATATATACAGCAGCACTTATTAAAGGAAATGACAGCACTGGAACATGACACTGAATGAACAGTAAGAGAAGTCTGAATTGCACAAGCAATTGTAAAACAGCTCCTGCAAGACAAATTTCCTGGATTTAAATAAGAAACAATTAAGAAAGCACATGGATAAATGTTCAATGTGTCAGCAGCTGCACTTCAGTGACATTAGCAAGGCTTGCAGATCTATGTTTTTCTTTCATCTTAGTTCTGGTGGGATTGTCACACTCAAACCTCACCTCACTCTCCCTGCATGTTGCACTACTTAGTAGTTGTGTAGCTGAACACAAAAAACATGCAGACCATGGATTCGAGAGATCCTCTGTTCCATGCACACCTTTTCTTACCAAGGCAACAGTTCCTGAGAAGAGCCCAGGAACAACTGTTCAGTGGGTCAAACAGGAACTACAACTTGAGGGTAATAAGGGGACATCCTACTTGACAATTGAGATGTACATGAAGAAATTCTGATGCAGAGCAGAAAACACTGTATGTGTTTATATATTACTCAAGAAAAAGGGAATTCTTTTCTTAGATCTCTATTTATCAAAAATAGCACGGTTTGACAGGGATACTTCCCTTTTGTGCATAGACACCCAATTTCAAAGTTGCTTTCCATTGGAAAGAACAACAGAAATAAAATATTTTGAAAAGTTCAGATCAAACAAACCGAAAGAAGTCCATTATGCAATTTATATTCTGTGACAAAACCAGAAAAATATTAAAATATACTAAAAGAAGTACTGTAACATAGCATGATACATCTGGAGTGGAAGGAAAGAAGTGCAGAAATGGTATTTAGAAAATAGATGAAGGCAACATCATTAAGAGGTTCTAGCTGGTTATTTTCCTTTCCTTGAAGAAAGGAAACTGGATGTTTTCAACATCCAGTTATGGCTCAATACTTTTCAGTCAAAAAACATCAGCCAGCCATTTTCTCCTGCCAGATATGGCCATATGGAAATTTTTCAACAGCTGGTAACACTCATATTCCAGTTCTGTTAGTTGTCTTTAGCAAGTATCACTTGATTATAACTGACCACTCTGGATGACATATAACAGATTGGTCCAAGATCAATTAAGTCACAAGGAGTATTTTTTGATGTCAGAATGAGACACAAATAACACTGAAAGTTTCATTCTCCTTTTGTCAAAGAGATGAATTCCAGTGACTTAGCAGGAAGACAGCTGATGCTATGAAGAATTTACACACAGAAAGATCCAGGCTGGAGGCTGTCAGGTTAAAAAGAAGAACAACAGAACAATAATAGAATGCAGTGCTGCCATGGGTTTGTTTCCACCTGCATACATGGCAAAGAATGCCACATGTTCATTCAGGACAATCATGTTTATACACCTGCAGGTAGAGAGGACTGCCCAACCATTCTTTTTTTCTGGAAAGTTTATCTGTAAACTAAACTCAGACACAAATGAAGAAAGGTTACTGTGGGGCAGCATGCTGACATCATCAAGTTTCAGGCATTCTCTGTTTCCTAGATATGAGCAGAATGTACAGAAAGCACACCCCTCCCAGCACTAATAGGTACACAGAGGGAATAGATTCAAAGTGCAGTCTCTACAAAGATGCCAAGGAAGTGGTCAGGATATAAATTTGCCAAGTAAGGACAAATCTTTCGAATGGTAATGATCTAAGGCAATTTACTGGTAATTGGGATGCTAAAGGGTGACTCCAAGCCATTGCAATGAAAACATACTACTGACATATGCTAAGAAATGCCGCTGAAGTCAGTGGTAGTTCTACAACTGGCTAAAGTCTGTTTTCAACCTTAAGTACCTCAGCCAAAGGAAAATTTTCTAGTGTGAGCACATCAAATTCTCATGCTTTTTTTCATGTACTTTATGAAGTAATCTTCTACAACAACAACAAAAGATAACTCATAGTGTCAAAAGTTTACACTGACATGAGTAAAAAAGAGCTGAGTTAGCACTTCTTTATAATTCTATGTGCCTGATATACTCTAGAACAAGGGTCAGCAGCCTGTGGCACTTGCACAGATTCAGTATTTAGCATACAGCACATCACAAAGGTTGCATGGGGTCAGGAACTAGGAGCAGATGGAATCAGAGGGAAGCAACAGCTCCACCAGCTATCACCAGTTCTCCACCACATGCCCCAGTGACCAACTAATAAGCAGCATCTCGCTCCTTTGAAGCTTATTCACACCCCAGTATAGTTTCTGTGCATTGGCTTTGGCACAGTGAACGCAGGGATCTGCAGCTGTCCTGCATGACATGGCTCCACACATGGAGCCACTGAACACTGCTCAATACACATAGCCAACATTTTCCCTGGCTTTGCTGCCTCGTTCCAGCAGCCAGTGCTCATATGTGTCCCTTTAAGTCTTCTGGAGCTGTAACTTGCCATGCAGTCCTGTCGACAAGGTAAGTAAATCAGCTGACTCCAGAAAGCACTGATCATACCAAAGCCTCTGCTAGTCCTAGGTAAAGATTCAGTTAAGGTTCAAGTTTACCATAGTATGTAATTCATATGTAATCTGAAGAGCAAGTTGAATTTCCTTTGTTCCTGCTTCTTCACCATGATTCATCCAAACATACAAAGATACAGTGTCAAATTCTGTCTGCGTCTTAGACAAAAACAGCACTACTTAGCTGGTGCACCTCTGTAGCATATGGTAATAATTTGTTCACGGTGTACCAGCAGCCAAGGGATATTTAGTTAACAATCCTCCATATCAGCCAAGGATAGACTGTGGCTTCAATCCCCCCTTCTGCTAACTTGCAAAACAGTGCTGAGTAGGGGCTAGGGAGCTGTGGCTCAAAATATAACTTTATTTTTTTTTAAATCCAAGATTTTCATACATGTGCCAAGAAATAACCTTATACATCAACTGCTGAGCTATGTAGACATATTGCTTTGGCATTTGTCCTGCATTCTTCTGTAAAAAGACCTAAAACTTTACACATTTAAACAGCTAAACTATCTCCTCCATTTCTTTTAAGCTACTGAGACTGGAATTAGTGAAAATATAGGTTAGTCCATGATTATGAAGCAAGATCAAGGAATAATTAGAAACAACATTTTTGAAGTAATAAAAATTTACACTGTTTACACTGTTTGCCTCAAAAAAGAACAAATACAAAAGTAGTCAAATATTACCAATATCTCTAGTAGTGCTTTTGGGATAATGCTGTACCTAGTGCAAAAAAACTGTCAACTATTTTTTCTGAGAAGCTGCAAGGACTGTTGGACTGAAAAAGGCATTTTCTTTGTACACAGTATAATATTGATCATAGCCAATTAATAAAAAACCAACAAAACTACCACCACCAACAAAAAAATCAAATCCCAACTTCTGTACAAGTGAAATTCAATTAAATTGTTCTACTAAAAATGAAAACAAAGGGAACATTCACTGGTGTATGTAAAGGTAAATGGTCCGTATAACAAACCACTGGTAAAACATCACTATTTTCAAACCCATCAGTAAAGAAAATAATTGCTCTTCAATATCAGCCTCCACATCATGATGGATTGCACTAATTCTGTTCAAGCAAACAATTTATGTCCAGTATGATGATACAAAAATATCAGGTGAGAAAAATGAAAAGAAAATTATTTACTGACATAGTGAAGTTTTATTCTGCACTTTCAACTTCAGGTTCAAAACCAAACCTTTCATCAAGTTTAAATTAATCAAAAAACTTATAATTCATGAAGGTTTTATAATTTTTTTTCATAATTTATACCTACTATCTCTTCTTTAACACAGCTGTTGACTCAGAATAATGTTACTTGAGATAGGTAAACTTTCAGCTATCCTAGAGACATCAGTCACACTATGACATTCTCACACTTTTCAGCCCCAACTATTACTTCACCCTTTTAAGCTTGAACTGTGGCAGCTGAAGAGCAAATGCAGGTCAGCTGCTCTTGTGACTGCTATATCATCAGCTGAGGTGAACTGCTGAGTGGTTCTTAAATGGTGTCAACTAGAGTTGTCAGGAGATCATAAGCCAGAGCCCCAAGCAATTTGATTAGAATCAGAGAGTAACTGGATTAGGAGAACCACTGAATTAGTATTTGATGAGCTGTATAATTCATATATTATCTTCAGAGCACTACTAACTCTAACACCTGCAACATGAATTAACATCCACCCATTCATGTGCCAGGTGACTCAAGCATAAAAACGAGATTTGTGCAAAGGTTTGCACTGAAACTGGTGAAAAAAAAATAAACAAAACTACCTATACCTTGATCTAGCAATTCAGTAAAAATGCTTTCCAACTTTACTAGCACATCATTATTTTTATCTTCTTTCATTTTAACCAACTTTAACAGGCAAAATTGGGAGATTCTCTCTCCTAGAGGCAAGAAAGAGGCAATTGATGGTATCCTGTCTCTGTGAGAGATGATGGGTTCGAGGGAGAAAGGGCCCCTGCATTTCATAGGGGCAGAGACCACTGGTTCAGCAGCACTTTGACGCTGGGGCATGTTTGCCCACTCTGTTGTCACATATCACTTTGTAACACTGAAAAACGTCATGCACTGAAGGAAGGCATAATGCTCTCCTCAAGAAGCTGCAGGAAGCCAGACCATCTAGATAAGCCACATCTACTACTTTTTGAACATCAAAGTGTTGTCAGTATACTTCTATCAAGGCAGCCTGACTGCAAGACTTCTCTCTTGTACCCCTGCAAGCTACAAGGGTGCCTATTCAGGTTTTAGTCATGCTCCAGACAAATCTGAAGATTCCTTCTAGTCATGGGCTGGCTAGAATTCCTGCTCAGCATTACAGTGAATTAAATACAGAAACACAACTTTTGGCTTTCACAGCAAACAGTAAATGAACTTTTAAAATTAACTAAGTGCTGAAGGGTTTTTGTTGTTTGTTTTTTTTTGCTGTTCCTTTTTTTAAATGAAGTTGTCTGTTTCTAAATTTCAGTCAAAAAGCTTAGGTTCTAAACTCACAAGATTTATTGTACATTCTCATTTTTGAAATGATCAAAATACAACATAAAACTACCCAACTAGAGTGAAATCAGCTCAGGATTGCAGTTAGAACTTTATCTGCCTCCATTCCTACAATTATTCCAAAGGAGAAAAACAGAGTAAGTTATGGTATTATTTATAGAAAAAGGAAATGATAAATGTGAGTGCTTAGTAAATAGCAGGCAATAGATAAAATACAGTAATTTGGAGTTATGTCTTCACCAATACCTAGTAATTCACAGGTGGCATGTTACATCTGTGTGCTGTATTTTATTTGACATGTTCACAATCCTTTTTAAGTCTGTCACAAATCCAAACACAGTTAGCAGACAGGGTATTTAATAAAATCAGATTTATAAAACTATTACTGCATGAAACAGCATTTTGTCTATTAAATTCTGGTAATACAAAACCAGTCACTCAAAACAATAGGGGAAGAAAAACAATAAATAGTGAAACTATAAGAAAATAATTGAGATGTTACCAAAGCTATAAATACATCAAACATTTCTGATGGTATCATAATGCACTCTACATGTTCCCCAATTTTTTTTTTCCTTCACAAAACCTCTCCTGATATCTGCAGTTCCTAATCATTTATTCTATAAATACACCTTAGTTGACTAAGGATGAAATGTGCTAAGATGCAGTAACGCTGCAAATTCATACATGAAACAATTTGGAAGCTTCCCCCAGGCATTCACGGCTGCAGCTCCTGCTGCTCTGCTACCCACAATCCCTCCATTTACCTGCTCGCTGGGCCCCCTCAGCCCTGGTCAGGAAGTGGTAAAGCTGATCCAGCTTATCAGGCTGCTCCTCCAGGGACTTCTGCTGCCATATGGCTGACCCAGGCCCTGCAGCCTCCCTCAAGGCATTCCACTTCTGTATCAGAGTGAAGAGCTCGGAGAAGGACTTGTGATAACCCTGTCGCAGCATGTCTATGCAGATGTTCTTCTTGTATGAATTCCTGCTACTGGGAATAAGAAAGATAGATTTTAAGCCTTTAAACCTGTATTCTGACCTCCACCTTACTAAATACATACAGATAACTAAAACAGCTTTCAAGAAGAGACCTCTGCAGTTCAGCAGCAGGGAAAGGCTATTTTTTCCCCATATCAAAAAGCATTCTGTTAAAATATGATTATGAATGGCATACCCTGGGGAAGTAATATGGCAATAATGAATAAATACCAATATTTATATTGAAAGCATGCTAAAAATATACTGGCATTCTTTAGCTGGTACTGGTAAAAAAGGATGACCGATGGGGAAATCCCCCATGTTTACATTAGTTCATGAAAAGACAATGAACTCTTAGTTTGTTTGAAAACACTGCACAGGGAAAAATGAGGCACATTCCACATGTCAAAACAATGTATATGTTAAATAGTTTTGCAGTAGGATATGATAGTTTGGTTTAAAACATCAAACAAATGGTATGCCAGAAACATAATCATTACATATTATTTTGCTTCTGTTTAGAATATAATTTCAGCTCAAACTGGTTTACTGATGCAAATGTTTGATAATTTCTCCCTAATTTTAGAATCAAATGATGTAATGATGAATTTATATCAGTGATCTCATTCATAAACTATGATAAGATATATATATAAAAAAGTTGTGTAATCAAATATTCTCAAGATAAAATATAACTTTTGAGGTATTATTTATGGAAATAATAAAAATATTTCTTTTATGTGGTATGAAATAATCATTGTGTCCTATACTGGAGAAAACTATGAGTCCAATGGGACTGCCTGCAACACAAAAGTGCAGATGTAAAGGTTTGCAAGCGTAGGTATCTAGTGTGAGAAAACAAATCTTTGTCCCAGTACAGTAGCAAGGATCCAGATGCATTCATTTTATTTTGTATATTCCATTAAGTTACCCAAATGTTTTCAAGACTGCCTTTTTAGATTAAAATCCATTTAACTTCAAATTCTCAGCAGTGCTAAAATAAATCCTAAGATTTATAGTGTATGTAATAAGTTCAGATGACGTCATGCTATACAATAGCCCAATGAGATGAATACTTCTAGCCTAAAGAGCTACTGCAGTTGTTTAACAATGTTAATAAGATGAAAATGAGTTTAAAAAGTTCTTAGCTAGATGCCAGTGAAATAAACAGTAATGGGAGGTGTTAGAAGTTTAAACCTGCATTATTTAATAACTAAAACAATTAAAACCTATTACTACACAGATGCACATGAATCCTTCATATATTTTTTTTTTACATTTCGGTTATAGAACAGAACACAAAAATATTACAAAATCCTGATACAGTTAGACTAGAGAGTCCTGGGGTTTCAGATTGAAAAGCATAAATTGTTCACATAGAAAAGGGAAAATATATAACTAGTCTGTACCAGAAAATATTTGCAACATTTATCTTAGAAAAGTAAATAAAAAATAACTTAAAACATTTAATTTTTAATTTGACAGAGTATGCTATAGTTGTCGTAGAGCAGATACACAGAACATATCTTAAAAAATAATGTAAAGACATTATCTTCATAGAGTAAAATGTATTCTCCCTATATATGAAATGGGTTTTTTTTGTTTGTTTTAAAATTATAACTAAAATGCCTTGAAGAATACAAGTAAAAAAGTCTTACCAACTTCAAAGGCCTAGAACTAAATCCTGCAGTATTATTACTAAGAGCACTGAAACGTTTCTATAGCAGACGCACATACATGCAAATGTATTTCTATAATGTGATCCATATACGTATATATGTGTATATATTGGAAGTAAACAAGTACTACTAAAAGATCCTAAGAGTTACTAAACTATATATAATTCAGCTAATTTTCCGCACTCACTGAGCACAGTACCAATACTTATGTCAATAGAAAAACGGTGTCCCTGTAACACTTTATTTCCTGTAGACTGATTAATTTTACCTGAAGTCAAAGCACATTTCCCCTCTCATGAGAGTATCATTAGCAAACCAGTACAGGAAAACAAAAACCACAGTAAAATAGGTCAATTAAAAAAATTAGTGTCAATATTATTTTAATAAATCCCATGTTAATTAATAAATTAAAATAATGTTGATGTTAATCATATGGTACAAAACACATTTCTTTTTTTCTTAGACAAAGATAACTGACATTAACTCACAAGTAAAAAAAAGCTATCTACTGTACAATCATGCAGATTTTAGAGGCATAAAGATAAAAGTTATCTCTCAGTTAAAACCAGAAAACACATAAAGCACAAAATAATAATACCATTGTTTCCTTAAGTTTCTGCAACATACAAGCCACAAGTGATTGATTACACACAATAAAAGGTATTCACGACAACTTGGAGATCCTGACACTGCAACAAATTCTGAAATTGTTTGTTATCAAAGTGGTTCCAGATGAAAAAGCCAGTGTCCTTTTTTTCCAACAAACATTGCTTTTGAACAGAGTGGTGAAGGTGACAAAACATTTCAGGATATCTTGAGATAAAATATAAATCCTCAATCCTTAAAATATTTTTCATATTGCTTTTTATGATGCCATGCAGCATGTAACATGAGAGGTTAAACAGATAATTTCATATTTTACATAACCGAAGATTATTTCCAATATAAAAACCTGATTCTTAATTGAATGTTGATGAGTTATTTTATAAAATCCAACCTTAACAGTATATATGTACTGCATTAATAAATGATTTTACACTAAACCTTTTGAACCTTACTACCTAATAAATTATAACATATTATTAAACAAGTAAGTTTGTTTTTCTGCATTGCGTCCACGCCGATTTTCGGTCTCCTTTGAACAATTTTATTACTTCGAGAAGCCAAATGAAGAAAGACTAGCCCTTCTTTTGCTCCAAGTGGAGACGTTCAAGAGGTTTAATGGTCTCTGGGGGCATCTACTGGAAACGTGGAAAACTGCAGCCCAGGACACGTTCGTCTCACAGTTGGCAGAGCAGCGCGGCGCGGCTGCAGAACAAAGGAAGGAGCCAAGCACGGAGTCAATGCCGGGCGCGCGGCGCTGCCGGCACCGCGCAACTTGCGCGGCCGCCGACTCCAGCTCGCGTTCCTCAGCACCGCGCCAAAACCATGCAAACGCTGCCTGCACGGCTGCCTGCGAGCTAGTCAACTGCTCTAATCGGAATGAGCAGGCAGCTCAGTTAGCTGTGTTTAATTTTAAAATTGAACCGTGATATGAATATAAAACTCTAGTCATAGAACGATTCTATGTGCATGCTAGGAGAAGAAGATTACAGATGGATTTTCTAAAACAAATTATATATTCATGAAATCTGAAGCATACCTTTGTATTTATGGTTAAAGCAAAAAAAAATGGATTAATCTGTTTTTAAAGTTGTTGTTTTTTTCGTTTTTTGTTTTGTTTTATATATTGAATTCTGCAGATGAAAATCATAATATATAACCTAGGGAAGTTGCTAAAAAACTGAAATCCTGTTGATGTTGCCACCTGTTTATTTACATGGGTTGGGTAACAGTGAAAGGAGGCCCCCTTAGTGGATCTGCATTAGTGGGTATTGTGCATTTGTCCTACATCAGCAGCTACTGTGACACAGTTTTACATGCACAAGATGCTGAAAAATTTTGTGTGCTTTTGTCTGTGCATCATGGAGTTGGGGGGGGGGGGGGGGGGGGGGGGGGGAGTGTCAGGAGAATTTTTACAACAAAACTAATAATCACCAAAAGTTACAGTTGCCATTTTAGTGGTACCATGGTTTTATGTAGTATAATATCCCAGAGGTGCAAGCAGCTGTTTATTGAATGAGGATCTATGAGCTTGAAAAGGCATTGCTATTGTTAGCACTGTCCTTTAAGTGTACTTGGATATTGCTACAGGTATTTTACTTTTAAAACTACCTCTATAATATTCTTATATGGATTCCTTTTATTTTTATCTTTGCTATTCTAAAAAGATCTAGAGTCATGATAAGAAACCTGATTCTACTCTGACTTTCCTACTGCAAAAATCATAAATACTAACCTTTAGCAAGGCTAATGAAATCACACAGTTGTTGTAATCTCAACCTTCCTGTGTTATGGTATTGCATTTTCACAAAATACTTAAGCAATGGTGAGAGATCAGGCTGGTACCATACTACACTACCTTTAACTTAAAATATTGCACAAGGCTATTTGCATCCAACCCTTTACAATGACAGAGAGAAAAAGAAAAATAAACTATGAGGCAGATAGTGGTGTTATAAATAATAGTTAGTATAGGCAACATATATATATATTTTTAATTTTTTTAACACCATGGTTCATACCTTTAGATTTTGTAGGATATGATTAGTAAAATAGGTTAATGCTGGCTGCTGATTATAATACAAGTGTACTCTAACAATCCATTTCATAAAACATAAAATGACATGGATTAAACAATGATAGCATATAAAATATTAAAGTATACTTCCAGTGTAAAATAATTACTCTAGCAATTATTATAATGTCTAAAAACTGTATTCAAATATGTTTCATCCACTTGGGATTTCCTTCTGCAGTTAGCAAGTCAAAGACTGATATAAATACATTAGATAAGAATCAGAAAATTATGAAAAAATAATCAAGATGTTTTTGTTTAAGTTTAAATAAACTATGTTTTACTCCCCCTACATTTTGTGTCTATAAATCTATGAGAAAATTAAACTTGCACCAAGCATGTCAATACTTAGCTACTTTGTGTTTAACCTATATGTAAACACACACAGCATACACAAGGAAGCACCAGAATTTCCTCACTAATATTTGAAAAATATACACATTAAGTTAAAACAACTACACTGTACAAAACACTAAAAAAACACGTGTGCTCTAAGAGTTTAACATTTCAGGTTACTCTGCCTAAAAATTGAGAGAGGAATTAATATATATTATTTATGTAATTTAGATGTTATTATATAACTGGACTGCTGAAAAAAACGTAACAGCTTTACAACCCTATTAGTTGTCCACATCTAAAATATAGCTCAAACTTCTGCAAGGCATTGTTGAACACAAAAAGCACTTATGAAAGTACTTGGTAAATACAGAAGCTGAAGATATGACTATTACATTTAGTGATTCTAGGATTCAGGTTACAGTGGTATAAAACCAGATCCTCGGACCACCAAAATCTATAGTGTCACATGTCTGGGCTGTAATTCAGTGAAGTTAGTTACATAGCTAACTTGAAAATATATCCCAGTCATCTGGAACACCTTCATTCAATGTGAAAATTTATATACAAAAGTACTTTGGTGAATCAAGCCCTCAGCTGGTGAAGGTACTCAGCACATTTTCACCACATAATTCTACTGATACAAAGCTACTTAACTGAATCAGGGCACAGCCCTCTTTAATTCTAGTTTAAAGACTGTCCATTTAAATACTTCTCTTTTAATAAAAAATTTACTGGATGGCAATATGTTAAATTGTAGACTATAGCAATCTCATTAAAGAAAGATATCAAAGTACAGTAAATGCCATTAAGTAATAATGGATGGTTAGCTTACACATCAGAATTTTTGATTCGTAAGGCTGAGAATTAAATTATATTGAGGTGGGCTGCTAGGTTGTAATTCCAATTTGTAAAAGCTGAAATAGCTAATATCCTAATACAAAAAACATAAAATCTACCACTCTTCCAAATGTTATAAAAATAATTCCCTACTCTAAACAGTAAATAAAAAATACTGCATTAAATTAGTACAAATCACAAGAGAGAATAAACTGTATTTGGAATTGACTTTTGTAACAATTCAGATTTTTTTTTTTTAAGTGAGAAAAGCTTTATAGAGCTATGTATTCTGAACTGTTAATAGAAAGATTAAAATTAATATCAGAAAGTAAACATATAGGTACTTTATATGTACTTTACCTACATATATAGGTAAAACAACTTTGTTTAGTTACATATAAGGAATGCAGTATTTTTCATTTGCTGCCTCACAGTCTCCAACCATTGTCAAACCACACTTTAACCTAAATCATGCAATCAAAGGTGGAAGAAAAACCTGTCAGTAGGATCCTGCAAAGAACACATACATTCAACTCGCTTGCCTTTGTTCAAAGCTACACTGCCACTTTAATACTATATAAAATGAAAAATTAATCAATTATAAACATCAAAGGATGACACAAGAAGTATTTTAAAAATTAAGTACTGTAATAATTAAAAATAATTAATTCAGCAAATGGAAATCCAAATTTAGCAATGAACTTTTGGAACATTCTGTCCTTAAATATAAGTGCAAAGAAAGCACTAACAATAAAGATAAAAGTGCTACCCTTATAGAAATGTTCTTTATACAAAAGCTCACACACCTGTAACTAGTTAAAGCATAATCAGAAGAAAAACCCACATTATTAATGTTTATGCTTTTATTTCTAAATTAATTATGTTCACTAACAAAAAGTAATTCAAACCATATTTTATGGAACATTATTTATCAAAATGAAGCAATTCTCAACTTTCCTCTTTTATTTCAGGGCTGACCTGACAGAGCTAGAAACACCTGANTATATATATATTTTTAATTTTTTTAACACCATGGTTCATACCTTTAGATTTTGTAGGATATGATTAGTAAAATAGGTTAATGCTGGCTGCTGATTATAATACAAGTGTACTCTAACAATCCATTTCATAAAACATAAAATGACATGGATTAAACAATGATAGCATATAAAATATTAAAGTATACTTCCAGTGTAAAATAATTACTCTAGCAATTATTATAATGTCTAAAAACTGTATTCAAATATGTTTCATCCACTTGGGATTTCCTTCTGCAGTTAGCAAGTCAAAGACTGATATAAATACATTAGATAAGAATCAGAAAATTATGAAAAAATAATCAAGATGTTTTTGTTTAAGTTTAAATAAACTATGTTTTACTCCCCCTACATTTTGTGTCTATAAATCTATGAGAAAATTAAACTTGCACCAAGCATGTCAATACTTAGCTACTTTGTGTTTAACCTATATGTAAACACACACAGCATACACAAGGAAGCACCAGAATTTCCTCACTAATATTTGAAAAATATACACATTAAGTTAAAACAACTACACTGTACAAAACACTAAAAAAACACGTGTGCTCTAAGAGTTTAACATTTCAGGTTACTCTGCCTAAAAATTGAGAGAGGAATTAATATATATTATTTATGTAATTTAGATGTTATTATATAACTGGACTGCTGAAAAAAACGTAACAGCTTTACAACCCTATTAGTTGTCCACATCTAAAATATAGCTCAAACTTCTGCAAGGCATTGTTGAACACAAAAAGCACTTATGAAAGTACTTGGTAAATACAGAAGCTGAAGATATGACTATTACATTTAGTGATTCTAGGATTCAGGTTACAGTGGTATAAAACCAGATCCTCGGACCACCAAAATCTATAGTGTCACATGTCTGGGCTGTAATTCAGTGAAGTTAGTTACATAGCTAACTTGAAAATATATCCCAGTCATCTGGAACACCTTCATTCAATGTGAAAATTTATATACAAAAGTACTTTGGTGAATCAAGCCCTCAGCTGGTGAAGGTACTCAGCACATTTTCACCACATAATTCTACTGATACAAAGCTACTTAACTGAATCAGGGCACAGCCCTCTTTAATTCTAGTTTAAAGACTGTCCATTTAAATACTTCTCTTTTAATAAAAAATTTACTGGATGGCAATATGTTAAATTGTAGACTATAGCAATCTCATTAAAGAAAGATATCAAAGTACAGTAAATGCCATTAAGTAATAATGGATGGTTAGCTTACACATCAGAATTTTTGATTCGTAAGGCTGAGAATTAAATTATATTGAGGTGGGCTGCTAGGTTGTAATTCCAATTTGTAAAAGCTGAAATAGCTAATATCCTAATACAAAAAACATAAAATCTACCACTCTTCCAAATGTTATAAAAATAATTCCCTACTCTAAACAGTAAATAAAAAATACTGCATTAAATTAGTACAAATCACAAGAGAGAATAAACTGTATTTGGAATTGACTTTTGTAACAATTCAGATTTTTTTTTTTTAAGTGAGAAAAGCTTTATAGAGCTATGTATTCTGAACTGTTAATAGAAAGATTAAAATTAATATCAGAAAGTAAACATATAGGTACTTTATATGTACTTTACCTACATATATAGGTAAAACAACTTTGTTTAGTTACATATAAGGAATGCAGTATTTTTCATTTGCTGCCTCACAGTCTCCAACCATTGTCAAACCACACTTTAACCTAAATCATGCAATCAAAGGTGGAAGAAAAACCTGTCAGTAGGATCCTGCAAAGAACACATACATTCAACTCGCTTGCCTTTGTTCAAAGCTACACTGCCACTTTAATACTATATAAAATGAAAAATTAATCAATTATAAACATCAAAGGATGACACAAGAAGTATTTTAAAAATTAAGTACTGTAATAATTAAAAATAATTAATTCAGCAAATGGAAATCCAAATTTAGCAATGAACTTTTGGAACATTCTGTCCTTAAATATAAGTGCAAAGAAAGCACTAACAATAAAGATAAAAGTGCTACCCTTATAGAAATGTTCTTTATACAAAAGCTCACACACCTGTAACTAGTTAAAGCATAATCAGAAGAAAAACCCACATTATTAATGTTTATGCTTTTATTTCTAAATTAATTATGTTCACTAACAAAAAGTAATTCAAACCATATTTTATGGAACATTATTTATCAAAATGAAGCAATTCTCAACTTTCCTCTTTTATTTCAGGGCTGACCTGACAGAGCTAGAAACACCTGAGTTTGGAATAAATACCATTTGACTTGCATGACATCGGAGAAGTAATAACATTTCTCTGCAAGTTTCTTTCACAGAGTGCAAAATTGTATTGAGAATAAGATAATATTTATTTCATGTATCTTCTCAAACTGGTGCTCTGGATTGCCATAAACCCCTATGCAAGGCTATGCATTTATTATCTGTTGCTATGAACAATTCCCATGGTATTTTTGCTTTTGTTTATAATATGCCATAACCAACACAATTTACTCAGTAGGCTGAGGACAAACAGACCACATAGAGAATAAGAGGAAAAGAGAGGATTTTGCACAATTCAGGATTCACTGTGAGAATTATTTGGAAGTCATGATTGTACCAAGGCAAATTATTTCAGACTCTTTTTGTATGTTAGAAATGCTTCACCTTTATGGAAAGTTTTAAAAATAGAAGTCAGTTGTGTATTGCTTGTACGTTATTTTCAGTACTAAATATTGTTGAACTATTGAGAAATAAAAGCACTAGAAAACTATAAGACCAAACTTAGTAAAAACAACAAGTTACATTAAAAAAAAGGAAAAACTTCAACTCACTGTGTTCTTCTTTATTAAAGTATGTCATGTATTTTATCTTTGCAAGAGTTTGATGAGTTTTTGCAAGTAAAATTCTGTTTCCTCTATACTTGCTAATAGTCATGAGAATCTGTAGTTTGCACCTTCCCATTAAAAATGTATTGTANAGTACTTGGTAAATACAGAAGCTGAAGATATGACTATTACATTTAGTGATTCTAGGATTCAGGTTACAGTGGTATAAAACCAGATCCTCGGACCACCAAAATCTATAGTGTCACATGTCTGGGCTGTAATTCAGTGAAGTTAGTTACATAGCTAACTTGAAAATATATCCCAGTCATCTGGAACACCTTCATTCAATGTGAAAATTTATATACAAAAGTACTTTGGTGAATCAAGCCCTCAGCTGGTGAAGGTACTCAGCACATTTTCACCACATAATTCTACTGATACAAAGCTACTTAACTGAATCAGGGCACAGCCCTCTTTAATTCTAGTTTAAAGACTGTCCATTTAAATACTTCTCTTTTAATAAAAAATTTACTGGATGGCAATATGTTAAATTGTAGACTATAGCAATCTCATTAAAGAAAGATATCAAAGTACAGTAAATGCCATTAAGTAATAATGGATGGTTAGCTTACACATCAGAATTTTTGATTCGTAAGGCTGAGAATTAAATTATATTGAGGTGGGCTGCTAGGTTGTAATTCCAATTTGTAAAAGCTGAAATAGCTAATATCCTAATACAAAAAACATAAAATCTACCACTCTTCCAAATGTTATAAAAATAATTCCCTACTCTAAACAGTAAATAAAAAATACTGCATTAAATTAGTACAAATCACAAGAGAGAATAAACTGTATTTGGAATTGACTTTTGTAACAATTCAGATTTTTTTTTTTTAAGTGAGAAAAGCTTTATAGAGCTATGTATTCTGAACTGTTAATAGAAAGATTAAAATTAATATCAGAAAGTAAACATATAGGTACTTTATATGTACTTTACCTACATATATAGGTAAAACAACTTTGTTTAGTTACATATAAGGAATGCAGTATTTTTCATTTGCTGCCTCACAGTCTCCAACCATTGTCAAACCACACTTTAACCTAAATCATGCAATCAAAGGTGGAAGAAAAACCTGTCAGTAGGATCCTGCAAAGAACACATACATTCAACTCGCTTGCCTTTGTTCAAAGCTACACTGCCACTTTAATACTATATAAAATGAAAAATTAATCAATTATAAACATCAAAGGATGACACAAGAAGTATTTTAAAAATTAAGTACTGTAATAATTAAAAATAATTAATTCAGCAAATGGAAATCCAAATTTAGCAATGAACTTTTGGAACATTCTGTCCTTAAATATAAGTGCAAAGAAAGCACTAACAATAAAGATAAAAGTGCTACCCTTATAGAAATGTTCTTTATACAAAAGCTCACACACCTGTAACTAGTTAAAGCATAATCAGAAGAAAAACCCACATTATTAATGTTTATGCTTTTATTTCTAAATTAATTATGTTCACTAACAAAAAGTAATTCAAACCATATTTTATGGAACATTATTTATCAAAATGAAGCAATTCTCAACTTTCCTCTTTTATTTCAGGGCTGACCTGACAGAGCTAGAAACACCTGAGTTTGGAATAAATACCATTTGACTTGC